>ML378084.1:143353-166323 GCA_005239525.1 Nicotiana knightiana | reverse complement strand
AATAATAATATAATAATAATAATAATAATAATAATAATAATAATAATAATAATAATAACAATTACAACAACAACAACAACAACAACAACAACACCATAACAAGCAGTGAATAAATGGTTCCCTAACTGATAAAAAAATCTCAAGAATTTATCTAGCCAACACCTACTAACCCCGAATCAACTTCTGTCATTAAATAAATTATAACCTCACAAGCCATGAAATTATATTAAGTCTAATCAAGTTTCGAGTATTATCATGCACGATTTATGCCGAGGTCGTACGACCCGATCAAAAAATATACTGTGTGCACTGCTGAGGGTCGAACGACACGAACCATAGATGCATCTATTAACCTGCCGAGGCGAACGACCCGCTCCCATGAGAGTAGAGAGGTTTACCTCGCTCGCGGAAGTACTTGCGACGTGAGTGGACATGTATTTCTCAGGGTTATTATATATTTCTCAATTCTTCCCAAAAATAAAAAATCTAAATTGGAGGGTTTCAGCCTTCCACCAGCTTTATTTTAGACAATTAATATGCATAATAAATATAACAATACAATCAAGGCATGCTGTAAATCTAAGACTACCCAAATATCTTATGAAATATAGCGACGCACGGAGTCTCGTCACCTAGTGTGTACGTAGCTCCCCACACAAGTAATTCACAACAAAAATACACCTAAGGGGATGAGTTCCCTCTTACAAGGTTAGGCATGAGACTTACCTCGTTCTCAAGCTCACTTCCGATCCATAAATATGCTTTAAATCCTTAACTCGGTGCCAAACAACCCGGAACTAGTCATCTTTTATATAAATTAATCAAAACATGTTCAAAAGTTCATAATTTAATTATTAGAGTAATTACTCAGCCCAAATTGAAAGATTCCTAAAATCCATCCCCCTGCCCACGTACCCAGATTCCGGAAATTTTCGAAGATAATTGTTACCCATAACCTCACGAACTCAAACATATAATTTTTATCCAATTCCATAATCATTTTCGTGGTTAAATCTCATTTTTATCAAAACCTAGGTTTTTCAACTAAACCATATATTTCACAATTTTTCATGTTAATATCTACCCATAATCTATGTATTTAACTTACATTGGATAGAAAATACTTACCTTCAATAGCTAGGTGAAAACCCTCTTTAAGAAGCTCCAAAAATAGCTCATGAAGTGAAATAAATTAGCCAAAATGGCATAAGTCCCGTATTAAAGCAACCTTCTGCCTCCGGCGATTTTCGCTTCTGCGGAGAATCGACCGCTTTTGCGGGTCCGCATCTGCGGAAAAAGCATCGTAGATGTGTCTCTCCCCCAGTCGGCCTATTTCTGCATCTGCGAACAATGACCCGCTTCTGCGAACCCGCGTCTGCGGCGCACGTGCCGACCTGCTGCCTTGTCCGCTTCTGTGGTTGCCTTCTTCGCACCTGCGCTTTCGCAGGTGCGGTCCACTCTCCGCTTCTGTGATCTCTGGGCAGCCCATGCTAGGCCGCTTCTGCGGTCGTTGGCTCGCTTCTGCGAGACCGCACCTGCGGCTAGCTCTCCGCAGGTGCAATTGCACCAGAGGCTCTACTGCATCAGCCATTTCTTCAAGTCCAAATGACTTCCACGCATCGTCTGAATGGAATTCGGGGCCCTCGAAGCCTCGTCCAAATATACTAACGAGTTCGAAATCATAAATTGGACCTGCTCTACCTCACAAAACATGAAAAACAACACCAAAACTAAGAATTACACCCCAACCAAATCGAATCAACTTATGAACTTCAAGTTCTTCTATCTTGCTCTGACGCGCCGAATCATACTTAAACTACTCAGAATGATACCAAATTTTCCGTGCAAATCTTAAACCACCATGTGGACTGGATACCACCATTAGGTGCAAGGCATTTAAGAGGCGGGACATAGCCGAGAGGGAGAGTAAAAGGTCAAGACTATAGAAGGACAGAGTGGTGCTCCATCTGGGAGCAAGGACAAACATGGTCGTGGTCAGTTTAGACCTACAAAGATAGCACTCCAGGTTACTTTCGAGGTGCCTCCAGCCCAGCAGGGCCAACAATAGACTTAGAGATAGAGAGGTGGATCATCTCAGACAGGGTCACGTTCATGTTCTACGTGCGGCCGCATTCCCGAGCTCGGAATCTCAAACGGACCTCGATAACACCAAAACCTACTCCAAACTAAATTTAAAGAACTTTAAAACCTTCAGTAAACCAACTTTCAACTTTAGGCGCCGAAGAACTTTCAGATCATCCAAAACCCGATTCGAACACACACCCAATTCCAAAATCATCATACGAACCTATTAGACCGTCAAATCCCGATTTCGACGTCGTTTACTAGAAACATGACCCAAGTCAAACTTAACCCTTTAAATCTAATATTAAGGAACTAATTATTTTGATTTCAACCCGAACCCTTCCAAAACCAAACTAACTGTCACGATCCAAAACTCACCATAGGCCATGATGGCGCCCAACGTCGCCATTAGGCAAGCCAATAGTGAACTACCAACTTGATTAGGCATTTTATTATTTTCGAAATCGTGAATCTTATTAGATACAGAAATCAACGTATTACAATTATGGAAGCTTACACTTTAAACAGAATAAATAATAAAAGTGTATAAATGCTATGCAAAATCACCAACGACATCTAGAACATTCCAAACCCGGTGTCACAAGTGCATGAGCATTTATTAAGGAGAACGATAATAATACAACATCTGTCCAAAATATAAATAAGACAGGATAGATTAACTAGTACGGTGGAGACTCTGTGGGCTGCGATACGTGGCCTGGAATGCAGCTCATCATAAAGTCTCCTCAGCAGCTGCGCCTACGTGCCAAGATAACCACCAATTGAACCTGTCAGATCCTGCATATTTAGTGCAGAAGTGCAACATGAGTACATAAATCAATGTGTACCAAGTAAGTCTCTAGCCTAACCTGGAGAAATAATGACGAGGGGTAGGCATCGACACTTACTAGAGGTCCAATAAAGCAATATAATAAATCATAAGTAGATACGGAGCACACAACAATAATGGGGTAAATCCGTAAGTTACAATAATCTTCCAAATTTTTTTTAAAGGTATCAATTTCTCAGTCTTGTATTCTACCTCAACAGCTCAGATGTATCAAGTGCCAGTATCAAACGGATAAGTAATACCATATAAAATGTCAGGCATTAGTGGAAGGATAATCTCGTGAATATATGGACTGCCAGCAATATAACGCACGATTATGTTGGGGTCGTTCGGCCCAATCCAGAATAATGTGTACATTATCAAGGGTCGAGCGATACGAACCATAGATGCATCTATTATACTGCCGAGGCGTTCCGCCCACTCCACAAGAAAGGAAGGAAGTTATCGAATTACGAGACACGTGCTTACAATACAGTACATGAGCAAAAAGTGAATATAACCTTTACTGTTTCTCAAATAACTTGCCAACAACTCAAGGTAATAGCGCTCGGCCTTATATATATATCAACTTCCACTATATATTCAATTAATTAAGCCAGCGGAATGAGTTCAAATAATTTAAATATTATATGATAAAGTCCTAGGTCTACCTGGACATAAACATGCTTTAGCTATGTATGGACTCTCGTCACCTCCTGTGTATGTAACTCCCACAACTAGTAGCACATAACAATTACATCGCATAGGGGGTAGTTTCCCTCTCACAAGGTTAGACAGGAGACTTACCTCGCTCTGAAGTTCCATAACTGGCTCCAATGCCTCTCTAACACCTCAACTCAAAGTCGAATGTTCTGAAACTAGCGAACAACGTGCAAATCAATCAAAATATACACCAATGCTTACAAACTAACAATTTATAATCATTCGCAACTCTGATCGAAAAGTCAGCAAAGATAACCCTCAGGCCCACGTGTCCGGATTCCGAAAATATTCGAACATAAATATTACCCATAATACCACGAACTCAAATATATAATTTATTCCTAATTCCATATCCAATTTCGTGGTTAAAATTTAAAAATATAATTTCTAGGTTTTCTTCCAAATATTCCACAATGTCTAAAAACATTTCATGTTAAATCTATATATAACCCATGTATTTAACACAAAACAAGGATGAATAACTTGCCTTATGATATATGGTGAAAACGATCTTCATGAATCACCCCAAATTGCCCTACATGAGCTCCAAGAACATAAAAATGATGAAATGAGCTCAAAATCCCAAAATTAGATGTTTATTACAAATGTCAGGCCTCCTTCTTCATGATCGCGGTCATTATCCACGCGATCGCGATTAACAATAGTTACATCATCACTTTCCTTCATCGCAATTGTGGCCAAGACCTCGCGATCGCGATGTACAAATTTTGTTTCCTCTTCACAGAACCCTTCGGTATAATGGGAATATCTTTCTATACAAAACTCCAAATGACAAATAGTTTGATTTTCTGAATACTAGATTCAATGGGCTACAACTTTCATTTTTAGATCATCCCCAAATCTCTTATAGATTGCAAGACATAAGCTCCTAAAGTCAGACCATTGACAGCAGAAAATCCTTCTACGCCATTGCGAATTTTCTTCCGCGATCGCGATTCAGAAGGAATGGAACAAAATTTTGCTCTTCACGATCGTGGCCCTTTCTTCGCGATCGCGAAGAAGGAGCATGAGATCTTAAAAACAGTAGCTCAAACATGGCGAAATGACCTGTAGCCCATCCGAAACACACCTGAGGCCTCTGGGACCCAGTTCAATCATACCAACCATTCCCAAAACATGATGCAAACTTGCTCGAGGACTCAAATCACACCAAACAGCATCCAAACTATGAATCGACGATCAAAACACCTATTTCAACTTTCAAACTTCGTCGAACGCATCTGAATTACACTTAAATAATTGAGAATGACGTCAAACTTTACGTGTAAGTCACAAATCATGATATTCCAAGGCTCGAAATCCCAAACTGACATCAATGAAATCAAAGTTCACTTCAAATCAATCTTAGGAAATTCTAAAACCTTCAAAATGCCAACTTTCCACAATAAGCGGCGAAATGTTCCCGGACCACCCGATACTCAACCTGAACATACGCCTAAGTCTGAAATCATCATATGAACCTATTGGAACCTTCAAATCCAGATTCAGAGGTCGTTTACTCAAAAGTCAAACCTTGGTCAACTCTTCTAACTTGAAGCTTCTGAATTGAGAATTTTCCATCCGAATCAACTCCGAACTTCCTGAAATTTGATTTCGACTATGCGTACAAATCATAAACATGAAGTGAGTCTACTCAAGGCCTCAAACCGCCGAACAACGCACTAGAGCTCAAAACGACTGATCGGGTCGTTACATTCTCCCCCACTTAAACATATGCTTATCCTTGAACGTGCCAAGAAATGTTCTGGAGTTATCCAAAATCATTGTTTAAAACCTCGTGCACCTACATGTGCCACCACAACCCATGTGAGCACATTAGCTCGAGCCAGACTAAAGATCCTTCCTTTTTTTCTTAGCCAACAAGCTTTAGAACGGGGTTCCAACATCCAAAATTCTCCACGAGACCCGATTATAACATACAAACATTGTACCAAAACAAGACCATGCACCTTTGCCGAAATCACACCATGCACCGAATAATTTGCATGCCCATAATAACATCCTCCGATAATAATAGCTGCAATTTCATGAATCCAGTGCCCGCAAAATGCCTCATTACACATGTAAGCCTTGTTCCAACTCTTGCAATACTTCCACGACAAAAGAGATGTGTAGAAACTCATAATCACCTGCCAAAAAAAATAAATCATGGGGCCTCTTCACCTGACAAGAACCATTACCTCATTCTGAACTAAATAACGATATTTTCTTCTTAATATACCCTACTTGAATCCGGTCGCACCGATCTCAGGTCTAATAACCTCGTCCCACCCAGTACAAGTTGCTCGGGCAATAAGCCACCTCAAACACCGTCTAAAATCTCATACAAAACCATCAAAAAGCCAACAAGCTACAATTCGAATATGACTCATAAGGAAGAACGAACTACGATAAGGAACTACGCAGCCCACGTAAGGAATTACAGCCAACAACTGCTATGAACCTTTCTCAGAGATGAGAAACAAGATACATAAAATAATTATAGTGAACAATACTCAATATCTCACTGTTGCAGCATGCAACCCGATCCAAATAAGACACTATTGCGGCGTGCAACCCGATCCAAATATAACATTATTGCGGCGTGCAACCCGATCCAGGCATGAAATCGTTGCGGCGCGTAACCCGATCAACGAAACATACCCTTGGTGGCGTGCCACCTGATCTAAACAATATAACCTTGGCGGTGTGCCACCTGATCCACACAACAATTAATAAGGAAACACCCATCAAGACATAATGCTTATACTTACGAATGCTCGAATATCGACCACAAGCACGCCAAGTGCATAATACAACCCTAGGGAGACGGATAGTTCCATACGCTAAAAATACCCAAGCACGACTAAGGTGCAATAAATGACTTGTATCTCGAGAGTTATCCTGCTCCTATAACACAAAAAACTACATGGGATCACAACACATATGCGAATAATCAAGTCGTCTCACAACCCACCTGACACAATAGAGTATTACATGGAATAGCTGATGACGGGAATAACATCCAACGCCTGAAGACTCCTTCGTAAGAAATGCTATGACGAATGAACACACCCGACTTGACGTAGAGCACACATTCACATTAGACCCACCAATGGACCTCAAATCGTTTCTGATAATACCATACTAGGCCAACAAATTTTCAAGGATCCATAATGGCCATATTCATGACACAAATGAGCAGCCGTCCAATCCGGACCAAACTCCAACAATCCACAACCAAATGACTAAAGATCCTTTCAGACATAAACTCTCACATTAGCAATAGTAGCAGAATCTCCGTACTTGGTGTTATACCCCATTTTAACACGGGTCAAACTAGAGTATAACATATAGGTAATTCTGAAGGTTTAATTAATTAAGAGAGTCGCCACCTAATTATTTTAACGGTGAATTAGAACACCAATTTTAACTAAGTAGTACTTAAAGTTAACTCTGTTTTATATGGTCTGCTTAACCTTTAAGACTATAGGTAAGAGTTCTAATTAATCTTATAGGGAAGGTTATTAAGGCACCCTATATGATCCGTTAATAATGGTTAACTGGCCAAACTTAGATTAATTTGAAAATATAAGTGTAGCAATTCTTAGTATTTGAGAAAATGACTAAGTATTAAAAATACGACTACAGTGAATATATTACGCATATGTGAGTTAATAAAAAAATGTTTTGTTTAAATTGGATTGTAAAATACTAGTCTTGTAATATGTTAATGCCACTTTAATTTTGACCAGTAAAATTCAAAGAAAAGGGCTTGAGATAAATTATTCTTGTTCAGTACTAAAATTAACAAACCTGGGCAAAACATTAACAATATTAGCAAAACCGATTAAAAAGGATAACTTTTAGTTCAAAAAAAAGTAGTAAAACTCCTAGCAAATTCTTCTTTACTTTTTTCAATATAGTGGTTTAGGACCGAACAAAATCAGAATCTAAAACTCTTGTTCCAAAAGCTGTGGGTTCCTTTTTTAAGCAAACAGTCAAAGAGATTTAAGTAAAGATATACAAAAGTTACGTTTTTAATTTAAATAATTAGTTCATCTATAAAATTTTCAAAGCTGTAAGTGGAATTGTTTTATCAATTAAAAGTGAATCTATAATTTAACACATGGTGGTATAACTCCTGTAACAACACTATTTTTAAAGCTTAAAGGTGACTTCCAAATATTATAAAATCCTAACCTTGAGGTAAAATCCAAACACATAAATAAATCAATAATCTTAAAAATTAGACAAAGAATTAACGGAGGAAAGAAAAGAAGTAAGAAAAACGCCATAGGCGTCCCCAAACGTTTCACTTGTTTTTTCTCGTTATCCGATGCTCTAAGAAAAATGAGATGTAATGACTCCATGCTTGGGTAGAAGGAGTCTTGCACTAGGACTCCATATTTTGCTCCAAGTACATATGCACAAACAATAGAAAAAATAAACAAGAATTAGAATAGAGAATTCTCAAACTACCACACAATAATTTAGACAAGAACCAGAATGTCAATCAAACAATTAGCTTGTGATGAAGACAAATAATGTTTCAAAGAGCTAAACTATGCTACTGATTTATAATCCTAAGTTGTGGACAGATTTTCGAATTTGAGATTAATACTCAAGATGCACCCTTTCAATTCATTCTAACTTTACAAATCAAAAGATATAGGTTGACTTCAAAATGTCAAAGGCATTCTTTCATGATAATAAAACATGAGACCAGACAGTCAATATTTGCTGCTAGATATATTTTAATCTTTATATGCAGCAGTTAGCCAAATTTTAATAATTACCAAGGGAAATTTTAAATCATTGTGTATCATATTGTCACAACAATCATTTAAATATATTTATGACAAAGCTAGATAAATCAAGGAAAGTTACTACTTCATTTTGAGGTCGGTCGGGGTTACAGAAAAGCATTTAAAAGGCTCATCTTAGCGAAATCTAACATGGCTAACACAAAGTATAACTAGAGAAGTCCTAAATATATTCTACTAAATCAGTTTTAGGAAAAGCCCCTTAATCCCTATAGGCATGACATCTGAACCTCCAAAAAAAGAGAATCCAGACTCATGGTCCCTGTATCTCTTGAAAAATAAGAATGGTAAATGTATTCCAACTCTAATAGAGGTATGGTTTCTTCAATGCATAAGCAGTAAAATTATTGTTCCAAGTATTACTTTCTTAAAGTGATGAACAAATCACATATATTCATTCACCAGCACTTACGATAGTGATGAAAAAAAGAATTTCATTTTTTTTTTACAGTGAATCAAAATAAATTACTATGGACATGTTGTCTATGGTGTTCATTTAGCTAAATCTATTCTAAATAAAGTTTTAGAAATCTTAAGCATAATATCTAAGTGAAAGGGTTCTAAATCACAATTAATAATGAATCCTTTCTTACGTACCTAATTCATGAAAAACAGAACTCTTTCCTAAATTTGACATCTAACAGAGAAGTACACAACTAAAACAGGGTAATTTCATATAAACATTTTATCAAATATCAGTCAAGTATGTTTCAAAGAATACGCGCAAGAATATAATCTTCTTTAAAAAAAACATTATTTTTAATAACTGTTTAAGGATAGAATCATTCCATTATACTAAACAGACATAAGGTTGAACACCTACGTTTCCGGTCTCAAAACGTGAAAACTTAACCGAAACTAACGGCCCTTAAAACAAGCACACATCAAGTATGAACATGCTCTAACAAAACGAGAAAAACGAGAGCAAAGAGAAGAATATACAGACCTGTTGCGGGGCAGCGAACTGAGGCGCAGATCTTAGATATACTATTGAATTCCGACCTCGAACCCGCTTCTTCAAACAAGTAATGAACGTCGGAGCGAGAAAATTAATAGATCTGCTATGGCTGAAGAGAACCAAATAAAAGCTGAAAGGTTGCAAAAGCGAGAACACTAGATTTTAGAGAAATCCTTTTTTAGATAGTGAAAGCAATAAACTTCTGAGAGATGGCGGCTGAAGCTATAGGATTTTTTTAGGGGTAAAGCTGTCCATTTAAAAACCCAGACGCTGGTATTTATAGAGAAAATTCTCGGGTTCCAATTGTTAACGGGGACTTGAAATTTAAGCCACAAAGGACGAATTGATTTTAAAGTCGTTGAAGCAGCAAGGATGACAACCTCATTTTCACCATTTTGGTGATCCCCTTCTGCTAAAAAAAAGAGTACAAAGAAGAGGAGGTAGAAAAGGGAAAGATCACATCCACAAGAATCACAATTAAGCAACCAGATGAATTCTTTTTCCTTGTACATCACATCCACAAGAATCATAAACTCTAAGTCCTCCAAAAAACCTGCATATGAATTGATAAGGCCAAATATACACACATTCATCAAGTTCTTTGCCCAAATTACCCCTGATATTTTCTTTCTTAGTCGTAAATAATCCACCAATGCACCGATAACTAGAAACTAAGCAGACAACCACGCGATCCAATCGTAGACGGTGGGCTTCCCCACTTAGCTTTAAGCCACCATCACATAATGTAGAACCCACAAATATTCTTCCTTCTCAATTACCATGATGTCGCACCGCCAACCCGCCAAAATTCTCGTAGTCACTTGTTAAACTTTTCATGAACATTCCGAATTATCAGCCACACTCGCATATTCGACCTTCTGCCGGGTAGTAAGTAGAACTCTCCGTAGAACTTCATCAAAATCATGCAACCTCTAACCTACTCACAGGAGATGACCCACATGTGAAATTCCATACCGACATCTTTCAAAGGCGCTACACTGGGTACCAGTACTACGAAATCAGTAAACCCTCCTGAGCCCATGCTCGTCCACCGGCTGTACAAGTCTGTTCATTCCCCATTGACATCAACTGAAAGCCCGACAATACATTCCAAACTCGAAGTCACGTCGTATCCCATAACGATAATTAAGATCTTACACCCCTAAACACTCCAAGCCAACTCCCTTCCATCATATTCAACCTTCGTCAGCACAGTAGCCACCATTTCAAATAAAATCCGTAGACCTAGTCGCTGTCCCCCATGATACCCAAATCGCTCTAAACTTTTCTCAAGGCATGTGGTTATCCTACCACAGAATCCATATGCTACTCTGACACTCCAACTTCGGTTAAACTATCTCCTTTAAGCAACTTCTCGACATTTGCTTTTCATATTTGACCTACTAGCAATTCAACCACCGCGAGACACCTCCCACTATGTTGTTACTCATCCTTTGCTGCCCAAATGCTGCCTCAAATCAAAACCCATCTCTGTAGCACATGAACTAATAAATTGCTACCCACTCTAAGCCTCCTCGAGGATCATCTTCTTTCTCGAGCCATCAACATTAGAAACACCAACTCGATTCTGAAACCGCTACACACCGCCATCTCTAGCAACCGCTTCTCGGGCATTATTTAACAACACCCTGCCCCGAAGGCAAATCAAATAAGACCATAACACCAATGAACTTTAATACAATCCAACAAGGACCACGACACCACATCATAAATGAGAATTCCACCATGCTCGAAAATATCAAGTCTCATTACTCCATCAACCAAAGCCTGAACATTCATAGCCCGATTGACTTTCCTCCGCTGGAATTAAATACTGAACCTCTAAACCATGCACTGAGAAAACCTCCTTTCGGGTCATTCACTTCCTAGACATATAAATAAGCACCCTACCATTACACCAACATTGTGGGATAACAACGCATGAACATCATAATAGCTTGTGCCATAGCCTTGAAACCATAGGAAATACATATGCTGGGCTGACATGACAAAACACCCTTCCGCAAGGCGACGATAATAGCCTACTCGTATACGCAAGGAGAAATATCCTGCACCATCCTGCAGTACCACTACAACTCCTCAATGCCAATTAATAACAAGTGTTCCATGTCGCAGAAGATTGAGTAGGAAGGAAATGAAGGCATAAGCTCCAATGGAATCAAACCACACGAAGAGGAATCAAGAAGGGAAGTGCTCCAAACAGCCCTGTAGCCTCTCGAAGATAATAGGTGCGGACGTCTTCGTACCGATCCGCAAGACACTACTAGACTTACTCATGACTTGTGAGACCCAAGTGAACCTAACGCTCTAATGCCAAGTTGTCACGACTCAAAACTCACTATAGGCCGTAATGGTGCCCAACGTCGCCATCAGGCAAGCCAACATCGAACTACCAACTTGATTAGGCATTTATTATTTTAGAAATCATGAATCTTATTAGATACATAAATCAACACATTACAATTATGGAAACTTACACTTTAAAAAGAATCGATAACAAGAGTGTATAAATGCTGTGCAAAATCACCAACAACATCTAGAACATCCCAAAACCCGGTATCACAAGTGCATGGGCATTTACTAAGGAGTACGATAATAATACAACATCTGTCTGGAATGTAAATAACACAGAATAGAGTAAATAGTACGATGTGGGTTGTGATACGTGGCCTAGAATGCAGCTCACCATAAAGTCTCCTCAATAGTTGCGTCTACATGCCAAGATAACCACCAATTGAACCTATCAGGTCCTGCACATTTAGTGCAGAAGTTCAACATTAGTACAAAAATCAAAACGTACTCAGTAAGTATCTAGCCTAACCCCGGAGAAGTAGTGACGAGGGGTCGGCATAGACACTTACTAGAGGTCCAATAAAGCAATATAATAAATCATAAGCAGATATGGAGTGCACAACAATAATGGGGTAAATCCGCAAGTTACATAATTTTCAAAAAAAAAATTAAAGGTATGAATTTCTGAGTCTTGTATTCTACCTCAACAGCTCAGATGTATCAAGTGTCACTATCACACGGATAAGGAATATCATATAAAATTCCAGGCATCAGTGGAAGGATAATCTCATGAATATTCAAATTACCAGCGATATAACGCACGATTATGCCGAGGTCGTTCAACCCAATCCAGAATAATGTGTACACTGCCGAAAGTCAAGCCGCATGAACCATAGATGCATCTATTATACTGCCGAGGCGTTCGGCCCGTTCCACAAGAAAGGAATGGAATTATCGAATTACGAGACACGTGCTTACAATACAGTACATGAGCACAAAGTGAATATAACCTTTATCGTTTCTCAAATAACTTGCCATCAATTCAATTAATTAAGCCAACAGAATAAGCTCAAGTAATCCAAATATTACATGATAAAGTCCTAAGTATACCCGAACATAAACATGTTTAACTACGTACGGACTCTCGTCACCTCGTGCGTATACGTAGCTCTCACAGCTAGTAGCACATAACAATTACATCGCCTAGGGGATAGTTTCCCTCTCACAAGGTTAGACAGGAGACTTACCTCACTCCGAAGTTCCATAATCAACTCCAACGCCTCTCTAACACCTCAACTCAAAGCCAAACGTTCCGAAATGAGTCAAACAACGTGCAAATCAATCAAAATATAGTCTGATGCTTATAATTTAACAAATTATATTGATTCTCAACTCCACTCGAAAAGTCAACCTTCGGGCCCGCATGCTCGGATTTTAAAAATTTTCAAAGATAAACATTACGCATAATACCATGAACTCAAATATATAATTTATTCCTAATTCCATGTCCAATTTCGTGGTCAAAATCTAAAAATACCATTTCTAGGTTTTCTTAAAAAAATTCCATAATTTCTATCAAATTTTCATGTTAAGATCCATACATAACCCATGTATTTAACTCAAAACAAGTAGGAATAACTTGCCTTATGATATATGGCGAAAACGATCTTCAAGAATCACCCCAAATCGCCCCACATGAGCTCCAAGAACTTAAAAGTGCTGAAACGAACTCAAAATCCCGAAATAAGATGTTTATTACACCCGCTAGGCCTCCTTATTTTTGATCGCGGTCATTATCCATGAGATCGCGATTAACAAAAGTTACAACATCGTTTTCCTTCATCAAAAGTGCAGCCAAAACCTGGTGATCTCGATGTACAAATTTTGTTTCCTCTTCACAGACACCCTTCGGTATAATGGGCATAACGTTTTGTACAAAATTCCAAATAACAAATGGTTTGATTTTTTGAAAACTAAATTCAAAGGTCTACAACTTTCATTTTTGTGTCACCCCATATTCCTTATAGATTGCAAGATATAAGATTCCTAATTCAGACCACTGACAGTAGAAAATCCTTCTACGCCATCGCGAATTTCCTTCCGCGATCACGATTCACAAGGCCTGGAACAACACTTTGCTCTTCGCGATCGCGGCCCTTTATTTGCGATCGCAAAGAAGGATACACCAGATCTTAAAAACATCAGCTCAAACATGGCGAAATAACCCGTAGCTCATCTGAAACACACACGAGGCCTCCGGGACCCCGTCCAATCGTACCAACCATTCCCAAAACACGATGCAAACTTGCTTGAGGCCTAAAATCATACCAAACAACATCCAAACTACAAATCGATGATCAAAACACCTATTTAAGCTTTTAAACTTTCAAACTTCGCCGAATACGTCCAAGTTATGCTTAATCATTCCGGAATGACGCCAAACTTTACGTGCAAGTCACAAATCATGATACAAACCTATTCCAAGGCTCGGAATCCCAAACGGACATCAATAGAATCAAAGTTCACTTCAAATCAGTCTTAGGTAATTCTAAAACCTTCAAATGCCAACTTTCCACATTAAGTGTTGAAATGCTTATGGACCACCGGATACTCAACCCGAACCTAGGCCCAAGTGAGAAATCATCATACGAACCTAATGGAACCTTCAAATCCCGATTTCGGGGTCGTTTATTCTAAAGTCAAACCTTGGTCAACTTTTCCAACTTAAAGCTTCCGAATTGAGAATTTCCATATGAATCAACTTCGAACTTCCCGGAATTCGATTTCAACTATACGTACAAGTCATAAAACTTGAAGTGAATATACTCAAGGCCTCAAGTCATCGAACGACGTGCTAGATCTCAAAATGACCAGTCGGGTCGTTACACTAACCATTCCTGCAAGTCTCAAAACAGCAAAAGCACATACGGAGAGTCTTATTTAGAAGAACGGGGATCTAAAAAGAAAAATGACCAGTCGGGTCATTACAGTGTATCACTAACTAAAGAGTAAAACCCACTAGCTATTGTGTTGGATATGCCTTCACTAAATTCCCTTAGGTTTCATCCGATTTTGCAATTCTCGAAAAAAGGAGTAGAGAAATTGGCAATGTACATACAAATTCCTAACAATTATTAGGAGGATTTAGCTAAAATTGACTTAGCAACTAAAGCCTAAAAAATTGATAATGAAAAGTCAAATTGTAGGTCTATTTTCTTACTGGTTCTAGTTTGAAAAAGGGATTTTACACAAATAGCCGGTCATATTTATTATTTACTTTTTCTAGCCATATGCAAATATTATNAACCACTTAAACTAAAAATAGCCGGTATAGTTATAATATATGCATAATTTATATATATATATATATATATATATATATAAATTATGCATATATTATAACTATACCGGCTATTTTTAGTTTAAGTGGTTGGATGGACGTCTACTTGAGTTAATTTCCCTTGGATGAACGTTTATTTCCCTTGGGATTAGTTCTTATCGATATTGAGAAATTTTCAGAAACTATTTTTTTAGTGGTTATTAACTTCCTATGGATACCATATATATAATTACTTCCTATAGTTATTATTTAGTTGCTACACGAGTGTATTTGCGCTACTATATTCATGGATACAGTAGCAGAATTCGCCTAAAAAATAGGGGACTCCAGTTGTTTAATAACAGAAAGAGAATCAATTAGCGTGTATCATTCCTAATTTAACTCAACAAAATCAATTCTACATAAATTTCGCTACTACGCGACTACATTCATTGTGTACGCACTACTGTATTCATGAATACAATAATAGGGGAGTCCAGCTATGCGACTGTACTCGCTGTATACGTGATACTGTATTCGTGAATACAGTAGCAAAATTCCCTTGTAAAATAGGTAAGTCCAACTGTTTAATAACTAAAAGAGGACAAATTAGCATGTATCACTCCTAATTTAACTCAATTAAATCAATTCGCTATAAATTTCGCTGCTACTGTGTTGTATTCCATGTATTTGTGTGACTGTTTTATATAAATACAATGATGTAATCAAGAAATAGGTGCATACTCTTCTGTTATATTCGACCGTATACATTGTATTCAATTCACTGATATTTATTATTCACTATTATACATTGTATTCAATTCACCATATGCAATTCAATTGTATTCAAACAACAAAAATCACAAAATGTAGTCATATTCGGTTGTATACAAAAAATACAGACCTTCAGAGTACATAAATACATGCGAAAAATTAATGTATTTATACAAAAATATAATGTATTTGAGTGTCTTTATATAGAATACAATTTATTTGTATCATTGTATTATCACACCCCGACTTCAGGGAGCGCAACCGGCTCTCAACCGAGATAACACGGCCGAGCAAGCCTGAACGGTACCTTCTACCTGAACTCACCCATGAATAAAGAGAAGATCTATTTCATTAATTAGACCAGGATAAGATCATGTGAGCAACATCAATCCATTACCATTAGTTTGAGGTGGAACATGTGGTACAAATACAACATTAGTAGTTTGACTTTTCCAACACCAACATACAACCCACACTATGTCTATGGAGCCTCTAATAGATACAAAAAAGTATTATGATAGTGCCGGAAATAAGGCACCGGCTATACCTCAAAATATAACACACAAGGAACAAATGATATACGATCCCGAATAGAGTGGGGCTCATCAAGTCAGCTGGGAAGAGGGTGTACTGCTATCACTGATCAAAGTCGTCTGCTGTAGAACCACCCGCATCCATTAAACACCCTCTCAATAGAACGAGTAATAAAACAAGGGAGAACAATCATAGAATCAATGGGAGCCTCAAACAATACCAATACATCAAGTTAGGAGCAAGATAAGACTTCAAGTAAATCACATTATTTTATGTTGTGAGATCTTTAGTACCGATATACCACCGTGTCTTTAGCACGAAATCCGATCATGGCCCGATCGGCTAGGCCGTCCACCCAGAGACATCCAATCACAATCAAAATCACAATCTCAATCACTATCTTAAGCACAATCATCACCATGTGTATGACATGGCTTCCGATCTCGACCCGACCCGACCCGACTGGCTAGACCATATCACCACAATGTCGTGTGGATAAACTTCACCCTTTTTTAGCAATAATCTCATCTCATTTAAGGGGAATAATCTCATCATATAAATCTCATACCAAATAAAGGGGAATAATCACAATTCGCTCCTACACCGACACGTGTAGTTTCGAGGTTGGATTATTTCAACCTACCCTTACTCGTTGACTGATGATACTCCAAAATGTTTATTATATAAAGGAATTTCAGCTCATTTCATAGTCTTTTGCTCCTCTTTTTATTTCATTGGCACTAGCGGCCACACATGTAATAGCATTCTTGGCACGTCGGCCGTATTTCATATTTCGTGTTCACCCCTTTCATTTTCAAACATCATCATGGATTATCAACAACAAAGCATCTCTACTCATGACTTCCGGTACACATAGGAGAAAATAAAAGTCTTAGGCATATTGAGCTTTCTTTCACAATTTGGCATAATAACTAGCAATTGAGATATAATTGAACTCATAATATTTCGATACATGGTCACATTTGAATACAATATCGAAGGATAACACAATATGATAAGAGCATTCGGAATACATTTGAATATATAACTTTCGACACAGAGTTTATTCGTAATAGTCAAGTTTATAAGGAATAACTCGGAACATGAGACATAAGAGCTTGAGACAATCATAACTACAACTTACGAGGACACCATGAGCTTCAATTTTACAAGAGGAGTTTAGCCAACATACCTTGATTTGAGCTCCCTTAAGTACTGCAATGATCTGGAAATCCTAGCAACATCAATCTATTTAGAAACATAACAAAATAGAATACAAATTAGGAAGAAATTCGTGGTTTTCGGCTCATTTGATCATTTTATCAAAAATATGGTGGGCATTATATTTTTAAGGTCCTCCTATGGTGGATTCCTTCATCCCACAAATAAATATCTACCCTTTTGAGCTCAACAACCTTCTCACAAATTTGTTAGTACATGCTTGTGTAGATAACACACTCATAACTAAGAATCACACTCTCCATTACCCATCTCCTACTCCCAAACTCGAAATTGAAGACTAGGGTATGAAACCTTACTTCTTGGATGAAGATCTTATGAGTTTTCCTTGTGAATTCTCCAAGTCATCAGCAAGAATTGATGAACAATTAGCTTAGGAATCCCTCCCTCACTCTACACAAATTTTCTCTCTCTAAAATATCAGTTAGGACAAGCCAAAATAAACCCCAAATTGTTTTATAAAAATAGGATTGGGTGAAATTTTTCAAAACATAAACTCTACAAAGTCGAGTCTGCGGTCGCAGACCGGACCGCAAAACAAGTATCCGGCCCGCAATAGGGACCATAAAAAAGGTCCCAAAAAATTGGGCAGTGCTGGACGGGTCTGCGACAGATCTGCGGTCCGCAGATCAGTTAGAACCTCCTTCCGAAGTCTTCTCATACTGGTTTTGCGATGGATTGTGAGGCCCGTGAAATAGTTATGTGGCCGCATAATGGACCGCATAATGATCTTCAAAACTAGCTCAAGTTCTGCTTCACTCAGAAACACCATGGTTTACAAAATGATTCTACCATCGGCACCACGAAACCCTAGGTTTTAGGTAAAATTTTACGAGGCCTTACATGTATGTGACTAAAAAAGAAAAGAAAAGAAGAAAGTTCACCGAAGATGGTTCTGGCCAAGCTAAATATTGTATATATTGTGTTAAAACTAAAAATGGAGACGAACAAAAACCTGGCCCTCAAATCTTCTCTGGCGTAGCCATGGAAAAATTTGTTCGCCTAAGAGGATGAGCTAATAGTGGATGATGACGCCGATGATTCTGACGTCGACAATCAGAATTGAGTGCTTTAGTGGGTATATCTCGTGTATGTTACATCCCGCATTTTTGTATGTTAAAGTTTCGTCGTAAGTTGATCGACGTAAGTTCGGGGATGTGATTATTTTGAGATTTTAAGCATTATGCTATTTCAAACAAGTGATAAGTAAATTCATGAAGGCGAGAGGGGAAGCAAGTCAAAGAAAATGAATTTTCGTCCAAGTTTGACATGTTCGGATAAAATATGGCCCGAGCTAAAATACTCGATATTTATGGACTAGTGCCATACAAGGTATCATATGACCACGGTATATAATATATATAAAGTATATTAAAAATAAGTAAAATTTTAAGTAATTTGAGATAATTTTTAAATTATGTGGGTAATTGGTTAATTACCGAGTAACAAAATATTACCCAATTAATTAATAAGTGGATACAAATAATAAATTTCACCCTCCAAAAATGTGACAGTTGGCCACAACCTAAGGAAAATGACTCCTTAGTCATTTTGATAGGTTGCAATTAAGTAGCAAAGAAAGGGACACTACATGTCTTATGATTATTATACAATTTTTAATATTAGAACATTAGGAACTCTTTACAATTCAAAAGACATTTGAATCTTGCAAAAATATTAGCCTTCTTAACATTCCTGGAAACGTTAGCCATTTTCAAGCTTTCAACAGAGCTCATTTTTCATTTTTTTGAAAACAAAGACACCAACAGAACATTAGAAACAAGATATTAACAATGAGATCTCTTGCATCCGAATTCTCCTACAAAGAATATTATACGAATTTTCCCCTACTCTAGCTATGTTAAGGTTATCCCTTCTTTTCTTTTGACATGATCTATACGATACAAACTAAACAAGAAAATTCACAACTCTCATAATGACTATATTCATAGAAATACTAGAGATGCTTATGTTCTTGATTCTCCATGTGTTTATTATTCTATCATCTGTTCATGGGTCTCAAAATACGTAAGTTGATAAAGTTTATTTCATGGTATTAATCAGAGGCAAAATGGTCTTATGACGTAACGAGAGATTTTATTAACGTATTTCATATACATTTCATGTATTTATACATGCACATTGACCCATGACCAGATGACGTTATATACGCATATATATATGTATATATATGTATATGGGATATGGGGAAGGTTATGGCATTATAAACGTACCACCACCTGATCAGCTGGTATACGTTGATGATATTGCCCATAGTGACTGAGATGATATGATGGGATGCCCACAGAGGTTTGATGATGTTATGAAACATTTACCTATGCACGACATGACATTTATACGCATATGCATGACAATATAATTATTTCATGAATTACAGAGTTATCCAGACTTACAGGTTGAGTCATTTACTCTATATTTCTTCCATGTCTGTTATATACTTATTTATGTGCCTTATATACTCAGTACATTATTCGTACTGACATCCCTTTTGCCTGGGGACACTGCGTTTCATGCCCGTAGGTCCCGATAGTCAGGTCGAGAGCCCTCCAAGTAGGCTATCAGATCAACGGAAGATGTTGGTGCGCTCCATTTGCTTCGGAGTTGCTTGTTTGGTTAGTATGGTTTAGACGTGTATTGTTCGGTATGGGGGACTCTGTCCCGACCTTTATGAAAATTATGTATTCTTAGAGGCTTGTAGACAGATGTCGTGTACGTAAAAGATTGTATGCTCTTGTCGGCCTATTTTCAGTATATGAGTGGTTATTCGAGTCTTATAGGCCCGCATGTTTTATGTATAAGTTGGTATCACATGTTATATTTTACTTATCTCACGGCAGCCTTCCGACTCAGTTATCTATGATAGCTAGACATGAAAAGATACGTTATGTTGGTACTCAGTTGAGTAAGGTACCGGGTGCCGTCGCGGCCCATCGGTTTGGATCGTGACAGTATAACCCTCTTTGGAATTGTTAAATCAACAATTGAAGATGAAATTTGAACTTTCCTCTCAAAACCTAACAATGGCGAAAGTTAAAAAAAAAAGTGAAGAGAAAAAGAAGAATAGCAGAGTTATTTGGCGTGAACCGGCCAAAAGCTTTACCAATTATCGGTAATTTTTGGAGCAAAAACATTGAGGATCAATTCTGAGAAATTTTTTCCTACAATCTTACTATGTGAGAGAGAAATCGCGGAGAGAGAAAGAAGAAAAATCTTACTTTGATTTGAGAGAAAACTTGTGTTAACTAAAAGAAAGAGAGAGAGAAACCACAAATTCCTATATGGTAGTGTATACCATAAATACCTATTTTGCTACAAAATATAAAAGGTAGTTATAAATAATAATATTTTAAAATAGTTTTGGTCTATAATAAATAAGATGTAATAATTTGCAATATGAGGTAAAATTTTCATTGATATTCGAGAATCGGGCTGCAAAAGAGGGACGTTGGGCCTCAAAACTTAATCCATTTTTTGGATTTTTGAGAATTATTCATAATCTTTGTAATATTTGACATAACTATATTACTTTGTATCTAGTTGTGCTGGACTAAATTGCTACAGTAAGTTGTGCCGCCAATGATATTTTTTGTCGAGGAGATTTCTCGCAAAGTTAAGGAGATTTCTCGCAAAGTTAAAGCATTCTCTATACAGATGTGGGCTGATCAATTTCGTGGACTAAAGTTAAATTTTATGAGAGGTTTTAGCTTTTTTATTAATAAAAAATATTTTATTTTTATTTGAAGTCTATTTTTCTAACTTTTTTTAGATGCAAAGTTATTACTAAATTTTTTTAATTAATTTCTCCTAGTAAGTCTTTCTCAATTGACAATATAGCTAATTCATTTAATATCTTTGAGACATTGTTGATCTTAGGTAAGGTTTTTATCAATTTTAATTTTGAAACATTTTTTTCTGCTGAAGTAAAGGTAATATGAGTTATTAACATTATTCTATAAGTAATGTAGGCATTTGAAAAATAATCAAACCTTTTTATTTGATTCAAAAATAAATTAAACTATCAATATCGGGTTGATTATTATAATTTAAGGAGCATTCAAGATGAAGGGAATATTTTTTAAAATTTCCATCAACTAGTGATTCCAGTTTCACCGCTAAAACCAAAAATATTTTCAGATGCCTCTAATTGTTCAAATCTATTTTAAAGTGAAAAAATAATCTTGTCTACTACTCTCTCCAGCATAATAAGTGACTTTTTTGGCTTTATTTTGGTCAAAAATAAGTGTCCTTTTATATAAGAGAAGGAATTAACTTTATTTTTTCAAACCATTATTTACATATCTCAATGTGTCAAGTTAACAACATATATTTTAATTAAAGATAATTCAGTCAAAATGCATTTTTGTTCTAAGATCAGTATTTTCTTAAGGGGCACAACAAAGGTTAAAAAATTATTTATTATGGACCAGAGGGAGTATGTATAAAAAGCAATCAACTCTAAAGGACTCTTCGATAGATTTTGAGATTTTACTATTACCATTCTCCTCAAATTGTTTCTTCCTATATATTACACGTTTCTTATGAAATTCGGGTTCGGTATTAATTTCAAATGCAATTTCCTTGGCAAAAATTAAAGCAGATGCAAATCCTTCATCTCTTTATTTGTTAAATAAAGAAATCAAAATTTTTCGCTTCACATAACTTTTTTTAAATTTTTTTAAATATAACCTATTAAGTGTAAGAGAAAATGGGTACTCCATAAATATGAGGCCTAAAATAGTTGTTTTACTATCACGATCTGATGGTTGTGATGGCGCCTGTCGTGGAACAAGACAAGCCACCCCTTTGTTTCTAAGGTAAATTCAATCTCCAGTAAAAATGTGATTTTTAAACGAATTTATTGATAATACTAAGAGTCTGAAATTTAAAAACAATATTTAAAACAAAATTAAAATCTCCAACCCCGGATCCGGTGTCACTCAGTCATGAGCTCCTATATTATAAAATAAAAAATAAAGAAATAGACAATATAGTCTCAAAATAAGAGCAACAGGTGGAATAAGAAAGAGAAGACGAGGTCGCGATTGCCATCTGCTACCTTGACAACTCCAATGAAACTCTGATAGCTGCTCAATATCCACTACTGGGTCCCAATGTATCTGGATCTGCACACAAGGTGTAGGGGTAACGAGAGTACACCAACTCAGAAGTAACGAACCCAAAATATGGGTTGAGAGGTAGTGACGGACAAAATCTCAAAATTTAAAATAAATAATACACAAAATTTAGACATGCTAACAGTTTATCACGATGAGTAAATATGCCAAGTATGCCAGTATACTCTACATTCCATCATAATATATATATATATATATATATATATATATATAT
>ML378084.1:31939-137175 GCA_005239525.1 Nicotiana knightiana | reverse complement strand
CCAAATTCCACGTCAGAACTTATCTACAAAATTAGAATCACGCCTCCACACACTGTATATACCTAAACCAAATCACACGAATCTGAAAGAAGACAACTCATGCATCCAAACTCTGTGATACCCAGCTACTTTACCTTAATCAACTCCTCTAGAAGACAACAACAGAACCACATCATGTGTGCCTAAAATCAATGAATCGCCACTCCCCGAAGCAGGGACGGGAAATCTCTAGATCATCTCGGAGCACAGATCAACCCAATAGCAATTAACTGACACCCTCACAATAGCTCTACGGAGTCAAATAATCTGATTTGGTGCAAAATACCTACATCAAGTCATACCTAAAGGTATCATCATCTATCAGATCAAACTACGTCGAAACCGACCATACTCAGAAATGGCACATCCACCCGGGTCTCCAGACCCCCAATAGGTACCACACACAACCGACACACGCAGTCTGTAACAACAACATCACCCACAAGGGCGAGCACATGAACAGATGTAACAAAAGATTCGCGGGGCGTATCCAGAGAATGGGCTAAAATGTGATGAACATGTGAATACAAAAAAAACCGGAATCAAATAAAAACTGAAGCTTCTCGTGACAAACTGAGACAATACCTGGGATCACGGCATCAGAAGCCATCTCATACGGTCTGGATGAAAATGCATAAAATCGGGCCTGATCACCACCGGATCGACCTCCCTCTCTAGGGCGACCCCTACTTGCCTGACCCCCACCTCTAGCTTCCTGGGTGGGTGGTGCAGCTACTGAGTCTGAAACCGCAGGCTGACTCCTCTACTGATAAGTACCTCTCTCAAGACGAGGACAAAACCTCTTAATATGGCCCACATCTCCACACTCAAAGAAACCCCTCTCGGGGAATGACACTGGGGACTGAAGGAAACCCCTAGCACTAGGATAACCACTAGAAGAACCGGGCATAGATGAAATATGAACCGATGGTGTCCAAGATGAACTCTAAACTGGCAAGGCACTGAAAGATGGGTGCACCTGATGCGAACTATGAGGATCATGACCAACTGATCCACCACGATAACCTGAGCAACCTGGCTGAGCCTGCCTAAATGGAGGGCCTCTACCGGGCTGAGGCTGCTCCCTTGAAGGAACCCCACAAAAACTCCCAAATCCTCGAGACCTCTTGGCCTCCCTCTCGATCCGATCCTGGAGGTGATCCAAATCAATCTACCAGGCAATGTCAACCACCGCCTCAAAAGAAGCGCCACATACCCTCTCCCTAATCAGAAAAAGCAGAAGATGATAAGTGAGGCCATCAACGAACCTTCTGATTCTCTCCCTATCCGTGGGAACTAGCCAAATAACATGACGGGCCAACTCGGAGAACCTCATCTCATACTGCATCATGGTCATGTCCTCCTGGCTGCTCGAACTCCCTGCGGGACTGCGGTATATACTTTTCCAGGAACAGAATGGAGAACTGGCGCCAGATAAGGGGCACTACATCAATATGTCTACGCCTCTCATAGGCCTCCCACTAAGCGAGTGCAGCTCCTGCGAACTGGAAGGTAGTAAACGTGACCCCACTAGCCTCCAGTATCCATATTGCATAAAGGATCCTCTAACACTTGTCCAAAAAGCCTTGGGCGTCCTCGCCCTCAGTACCACTAAAAATTGGAGGCTGGAGTCTACTAAACCTCTCTAACCTATGCTGCTCGTCATCTGCCAAAGTTGGGACCACAAAATCCCGGGCTGGGGAAACTGACTGGACTGGAGCTGTCCCCGGTGTCTGAAGACCCTGAGTAACCTGCTCAGGTGTCCGGGCAGCTGGAGCCTGAGTGCCTCCACCGGCTTGAGAAGTAGCAGCAATAGTATACATGGTGATGGCATGTGACAGACTGGTTCACACCGTCAAAATCTGGGCTAGGGTCTCCTGAAGACCCGGAATCACAATGGGCACTGCTGGTACCTGATCCTCTCCCGCTAGGCTCTCAACTGCGGGGACCTGATCCTGAGCAGTGGGAGGGTCCATAGGTACTGCCCCGACTGCTAAGCGGGCTGCACCCCTCCCTCTGCCATGGCCTCGACCATGGCCTCAACCTCCAACTGGTCCTGCTGGTGTCTGATCACCACGATCGGTAGCCCGAGTCCTCACCATCTGTGAGAGAATGAAAACAACAGAAGTTTATTTCCAGAATTCAACAGAGTCACACTACAGAATTCAATAATGTGGGATTTTTCCTAAGGGTTCTGTAGCCTCTCGAAGATAAATACAGACGTCTCCATACCGATCCGCAAGACTCTACTAAACCTGCTCATGACTGGTGAGACCTATTTAACCTAGCGCTCTGATACCATCTTGTCACGACCCGATTTTGGGGTCGTGATGGCACCTGTCGTGGAACCAGGAAATCCGCCCCTTTGTTTCTAAGCTAAATTCAATCTCCAGTAAAAATGTGATTTTTAAACGAATTTATTGATAATACTAAGAGTCTGAAGTTTAAAAAAACAATATTTGAAACAAAATTAAAATCTCCAACCCCAGATCTGGTGTCACTCAGTCATGAGTTGCTATATTATAAAATAAGGAAATGAAGAAATATACAACATAGTCTCAAAATAAGAGCAACAGGTGGAATAAGAAAGAGAAGATGAGGTCGCGATCGCCAGCTGCTACCTCGACAACTCCAATGAAACTCTGACAGCTACTCAATATCCACTACCGGGTCCCGGTGTACCTGGATCTGCACACAAGGTGCAGGGGCTAACGTGAGTACACCAACTCAGAAGTAACGAACCCAAAATATGGGCTGAGAGGTGGTGACGAACAAAACCTCAAAATCTACAATAAACAATATACAGAATTTAGACATGCTAACAATTTATCAGGATGAGTAAATATGCCAAGTATGCCAGTATACTCTACATGCCATCATAAAATATATATATATGAAACCAGTGTGGATATGCACATAGTTCTCACAACCCTCACACATCAGTCCACTAAGTACCGTATATGGCTCTCAGGCCCAGGGAAAAGTCCATCCTGGAATGTACATAATCATTGGTGACCGTAGTCACTCCGTACTGAGGAAAAAAGCCAATCCATCCCAACAGAGAAAGTCCATATCCAGATTACAACACTCGGACAAGATCCATGTCCAGGGATGATCCATTCCTCACATAAAATCCACTTCAGACACAATCCATGCTTAGGGAAAATCCATCCCTCAACATCAATGCGCTCACTAGTGGTGTAAAGACTCCGGAGGGGCCCTAGTGGCCCAAGTGCCATATCAAGCCAACAAAGGCATGATTTAGGTATCACTGCGGTGTGCAGTCCGATCTCATAACTGGCTCAATAACAGGCTCTCAGCCTTACTCAGTCATTACTCTCCAGTCTCACTCACATGGATCAAAGATGCATCCATCAGCCCGAAACAATGATAAGTATGCATATAATTAACAATACTGAGACTGAGATATGAAGTGATATGCTATAACAGGACTGAGTATATGAAATCAAATAATCACAAAATGAGACAGTAATGTACGACCACTCGGGTCTCAACATTTTCGGCGTGAAGCCTAGCATTTATACTTAACATGATTTCTAACAGGTTCACAATTAGCACATTAACATAAGCACAGATATCATTAGGGAATAACCACTAAGTGGTGCCATGGGATAAGCCAAGCCACAAATACTCGGTGCACGCCCGCACGCCCGTCACTTGGCATACGTGTCACCTCGATTATAGTCATAAATCATTTAGCTCGGGGTTTCGAACCATTAGAACCAAGTCTGGAAACTTTACTTACCTCAAAACCGGCTAAAATACTATTTCGCAGTGCCTTTGCCTCTAAATTCGGCCTCTGAGTTCTCCAAATCTACCAAGTTCTAATTTTTATCATCAAATTATGCTTAAGGAATGAATTCCAATTGAAAAGTACCAAAATTAGCTCAAAACCCGAAATTAGCCAAAACCCGACCCACGGGCCCGCATCTCGTAACTCGACAAATTTTATACCAAAATGTTCTTCATCATCTCACGAGTCCGTACATATAAAGAATGCTAAAATCAGAGTTTGTTTGACCCCTCAAATAAATCCCTAAAGGTCTCATAATCTAAAGCCCTAACTCCACCTTTTTCTACTGATTTTCATGAATTTAACACTGATATTACGCTCCTTAATCACCTATAATCGAGTTTTAGGGTCCAAAAATACTTACCTCAACGAAGAACACTGATTTCCCCTCTTCAAAATCGCCTCCAAGATCTTTTCCCGTTCAAAAATGGTGTTAAAAGGTCTAATGGTCGCAGAGGGTTTATTTAAATACTGCCCAGTCCTTCCTTCACTGCGATCGCAAAAGTTCTCACGCGATCTTGAAGAACAAAATCCCCCAGGCCCTCCAAAGACCCTACGCGATCGCAACACAAGCCACGCGATCGCGATTCAATAGAACCTTAACCCACGCGATCACAATCCAACACACGCGATCGCGAAGAATAGTTGACCCCACTCCCCACGCGCCTGACTAACCCTACGCGATCTCACCAATGCACACGCAATCGCACTGACCAACGCTACATACCTTCGCGATCGCACACCTTCTCACGCGATCGCAATTTACAAAAATGACCTGGCTCCAGGTTACTCTATGCGATTGCGGACCATTCCTCGCGATCACAGTGAACAATGTGCTGCTACACTTACACCAGCCAAACAACAAATTCTCTAAGGCCCGAAAATGCTCGTTAACCACCCGAAATCAAATCTCGAGCCCCTCGAGACCCTAACCAAATTTACCAACACATCATAAATGATCATTCAAACTTAGTTGCACTCTCAAAACACTAAAAATAACATCAGAACACCAAAATCACATCGGATTCAAGCGTAAGAACTTTGAAATTTCTAAAATCCACCAACGATGCCGAAACTATCCAAAGCAACTCCGATTGACCTGAAATTTTGCAGACATATCCAAAATGACATTACGAATCAGTTCCAACTTCTGAAATTCCATTCTGACCCCGATAGCCTATTTTCCACTGCCGACCGAAAATCACCAAGAACTAACTTTCGCCAATTCAAGCCTAATTCTACACCGGACCTCACAAAAATATTCTGAACACACTCCTAAGTCCCAAATCACCTAACGAAGCCATCCAAGCCATAAAATCCGCATTCCGGGTTCGTTTACCAATAAGTCAACTCTTAGTTGAATTTTCCAACTCTAAGGCTATTTTTTTTAAAGACTAAGTGACTAAATTCTCATTATAATTTTTCCGATTCTGAGCCTACCAACTCTAACACATAAAGAACAGTTTAACCAAAAGCCATCAACCGCCGAACAACCTTACCATGCACATACCCGGGGGCGACCCCACGTCACCCTACCCCACATCGATCTAATAATACAACACATTCAAATGCCATTATATCAAACCTAATCCCTACGCCTTAGAACCCAAATTCCACGTCAGAACTTATCTACAAAATTAGAATCACGCCTCCACACACTGTATATACCTGAACCAAATCACACCAATCTGAAAGAACACAACTCATACGTCCAAACTCCATGATACCCAACTACTTTACCTTAATCAACTCCTCTAGAAGACCACAACAGAACCACACCATGTGTGCCTAAAACCAACGAATTGCCGCTCCCCGAAGCATGGACAGGAAATCTGTAGATCATCCCGGAACACAGATCAACTTAATAGCCATTAATTGACACCCTCACAATAGCTCTATGGAGTCAAATAATTCGATTCGGTACAAAACACCTACATCAAGTCATACCTAAAAGTATCATCATCTATCAGATCAAACTACGTCGAAACCGACCATACTAAAAAATGGCACATCCGCCCGGGTCTCCAAACCCCCAATGAGTAGCACACACAACTGACACACGCGGTCTGTAACAACAACATCACCCACAAGGGCGAGCACATGAACAGATGTAACAAAAGATTCACAGGGTGTATCCAGAGAATGGGCTAAAATGTGATGAACATGTGAATACAAAAAAAACCGGAATCAAATAAAAACTGAAGCTTCTCGTGACAGATTGAGACAATACCTGGGATCACGGCATCAGAAGCCATCTCATCCGGTCTGGATGAAAATGCATAAAATCGGGCCTGATCACCACCGGATCGACCTCCCTCTCTAGGGCGACCCCTACTTGCCTGACCCCCACCTCTAGCTTCCTGGGCGGGTGGTGCAGCTAATGAGTCTGAAACCGCAGGCTGACTCCTCTACTGATAAGTACCTCTCGCAAGACGAGGACAAAACCTCTTAATATGGCCCACATATCCACACTCAAAGAAACCTCTCTCGGAGAATGGCACTAGGGGCTGAAGGAAACCCCTAGCACCAGAATAACCACTGGAAGAACCGGGCATAGATGAACTCTGAACCGATGGTGTCCAAGATGAACTCTAAACTGGCAGGGCACTGAAAGATGGGTGCACCTGATGCAAACTGTGAGGATCATGACCAACTGATCCACCACGATAACCTGAGCGACCTGGCTGAGCCTGCCTGAATGGACGACCTCTACCGGGCTGAGGCTGCCCCCTGAAGGAACCCCACCAAAACTCCCAAATCCTCGAGACCTCTTGCCCTCCCTCTCGATCCACTACTGGTGGCGAACCGACTCAATTCTCTGGAAATGTCAACCACCGCCTCAAAATAAGCGCCAGATACCCTCTCCCTAGTCAAAAAAAATCTGCAGATGATAAGTGACGCCATCAACGAACCTCCTGATTCTCTCCCTATCCGTGGGAACTAGCCAAATAGCATGGCAGGCAAACTCGGAGAACCTCATCTCATACTGCATCATGGTCATGTCCTCATGGCGCAACTGCTCGAACTCCCTGCGCAGCTCCTCCCTGCGGGACTACTGTATATACTTTTCCAGGAACAGAATGAAGAATTGACGCCAGGTAAAGGGCTCTACATCAACATGTCTACGCCTATCATAGGCCTCCCACCAAGCGAGTGCAGCTCCTGTGAACTGGAAGGTAGTAAACGGGACCCCACTAGCCTCCAAGATCCCTATTGTGCGAAGGATCCTCTAACACTTGTCCAAAAAGCCCTGGGCGACCTCGCCCTCAGTACCACTAATAATCAGAGGCTAGTATCTACTAAACCTCTCTAACCTGTGTTGCTCGTCATCTGCCAAAGCTGGGCCACAAAATCTCGGGCTGGGGCAACCGGCTGGACTTGAGCTGTCCCCGGTGTCTAAAGCCCTTGAGTAACCTGCTCAGGTGTCCGGGCAGCTGGAGCCTGAGTGCTTCCCCCCGCCTGAGAAGTAGCAGCAGTAGTAGACATGGCAACGACATGTGCCAGGCTGGTGCAAACCGTCAATATCTGGGCTAGGGTCTCCTGAAGACCCGGAATCACAATGGGCAATGCTCGTGCCTGAGCCTTCGCACACCTTCTCACGTGATCACGACTCACAAAAATGACCGGGCTCCAGGTTAATCTACGCGATCGTGGACCATTCCTCGTGATCGCAATGAACAATGTGTTGCTGCACTTACACCAGCCAAACAACAGATTCTCTAAGGCCCGAAAATGCCGGTTAACCACCTAAAATCAAATCCCGAGCCCCTCGGGACCCCAACCAAATTTACCAACACATCATAAATGATCACTCGAACTTAGTTGCACTCTCAAACACTAAAAATAACATCAAAACACCAAAATCACATCGGATTCAAGCCTAAGACCTTCGAAATTTCTAAAATCCACCAATGATACCGAACCCAAAACAACTCCGATTGACCTGAAATTTTGCAGACATATCCAAAATGACATTCGAATCTGTTCCAACTTACGAAATTCCATTCCGACCCTGATAGCCTATTTTTCACTGCCGACCGGGAATCACCAAAAACTAACTTTCGCCAATTCAATCCTAATTCTACACCGGACAACACAAAAATATTCTGAACACACTCCTAAGTCCCAAATCACCTAACGAAGCCATCCAAGCCATAAAATCCGTATTCCGAGGTCATTTACCAATAATTCGACTCTCAGTTGACTTTTCCAACTCTAAGACTATTTTTTTTTAAAGACTAAGTGACTAAATTCTCATTATAATTATTTCGATTCCGAGCCTACCAACTCTAACACATCAAAAACAGTTTAACCAAGCTATGACGAGGCAATAACAGTAAATATAAATGCATATTCTATGTAACGATCGACGGGGTCGTTACATTTACCTGCTTTACGGACGGACCGCCCCTGTCTCTAGAAAAGCATCCGATGAAAATTTTGTGATACCTAGTCTACTATTGCTTCCAAAAAAAAAAGTCACTTTTTCATGGGATGGGGGAGCAACCACATTCACTTTATAGTATGACGTTTTAATAACGATATTTTGAGCATCGAAACTGAAAGCATTTAAAATATAGACATTGGACACATCTGATAACAGACATAGAGGATCACTTACTCTCCTCGGTCCAGAATACTTGATTTTTTCGTTGTTTTCACATAGATTAAAAAATCTACCTTGTAACTTGATCATATTAACTTTTACTATCTCTTCACATAAACACTCCTAACATATACTCCAACACTACTTACTCCAAGGGCAATGTAGAAAAAAAATAATTAATTCATTCTTGAAATCTTGAAAATCACTTATTTTGGACCACAAAAAAAGCTAAAAAATCACTTAGAGCCTGTTTGGAAAGCCACCTTGAAAATGGATTTGGGTGTAATTACACAGTTTGGTATGTTTGTTTGGACAAGTTGTTGCTTGGTTAGGATGGAATTGGGTGTAATTGAGGGGTGTAATTACACTCTCCAATTCTCAAAGGGGGTGAGAATTGGTGGCAATTGCACTAAGTAATAACAAGGTTGCTTTTTAGTTTATTTCCTTTTTATTTTTATTTTAATGTTAATTTATTTTCTTTATAAATTTTTATTTCTATTATTTTTTTATTTTATTTTTAATTTTTAATTTCTTTTGAAATTTTAAAATATATTTTTCTTTGTGCATTATTTATCTTTTATTTCTCTACCTTTACTTCTTATGATTCCATGTAATTACTTATATTTTATTTTTTATTTATTTTAGTATTCTATATTTTGAAAATACACCTCCAAATATTAGAAATAATAAACTCGGCATATAATGAGTGATGCAATTAAAGTGGAATTTCATTGTTGAATGTGGTTATAAACTTAATGTTTCCTAATCTTAAGTTGTAGTGGAACTTACTACAACTTAAATTGTGTTATATTCATGGTTCTAATTTACTTATTTTAGTAATATTGGCTCACATTGCTAGTTGTTTATTTTTTAGTTAGAATTGATATTTTAGTTTTGTCAAATATTTGAATAATATTATGACAATCAATATTCTATCAAACATGAATTCCACGTTGTTCTTACAAAATGTATATTATTAGTTTTTGTAAGTATCAATATATATTATTCTAACAATGTTAGTTATAAATATATGCTTACTAAATATTCACAAAACAATATACATCTTATATACCAAATATAATATCATTTATACTTATGAAAATTTATAGGCATAAATTTATTATATTAACTTTTAAGTTATGATAATTACTTCATTTAAAATTTAATTTAATTGTGTAATTATATTTGTGCAACCAAACAATAAACTTGTAATTACACTGTAATTACACTGTGACAAACAAACATGTTATCGTAATTGCACAATTATGTAATTCCTACCCTAGTAATTACACCAATTCCAGTCACCTGGTGGCTTTTCAAACAGACCCTTATTATGGACCGAATGGAGTATTAATTTAGGTGCCTATGCGTTTTAACTAAAACTAAATTTTACTTGTCACGAAGTTTAACAACCATTAGCTTTTATATGTCGAAAAATATTTTTCTTATTAATCTAGTCGACTTTAGTATAAGTTAGACCTTCTTATCTTGATTTTACTAATCAATCTCCGTCGTAGAGAGATAAATGAAATTTTGTGATCCAAAAGAAAGAGACGTTTTCCTCTAGCCAAATCAAGACATGGAAGGGAGAATTTCTTCACTTCCTTCCCTTAATTGCCTAGCATAGGTAAAATTTAATAATATCCAAATTCTTTTTTTGATTAAAATAAGAATTTTTATTGATAAATTACATACTGTTATAACATATATTTCTCACAACTATCCCATTGGATCGAAACTGTGTGGAACATGAAACAAGTTAAAGTTTGTAACGGCATTAACATTGCCCATGATAGCTAGGTTTTATTACAAGCTTCTTCTGAAACAGACCTAAGATAAACTTTTCCTTCTACATCATCTTTCATTGCAGTATCTACCACTGGAGGAGGTGCATGTAAGATGACTGATTTATTCATGTTACGTAGCTTGAGACCATCTTTCGCCAAGAGATGTGCCACTTTATTTGCTTCATGAAAGCTATGCCTGAGTAACAAGTACCCCAATTGAGTTATTGACCACCTGCATGAATCAATTATGTGTTTGTAAATATGATGATCAGTGTGCATTAAATTTATTACCTCTGTGGAGTCGATTTCGACTTCAATTGGCTGGATCTTGTATTGGATTGCTAGGCGCAAACCCTCTTCCAGTGCCATTAGTTCTCCTTGTGTGTTGTTTCTGACCTTTGCGTATCTTTGATATCATAGTATCCATTGGCCTTGGCTATCTCTAATTATACCTCCCAGCCCACCCTTTTTTTTGTTTTTATCATAGGCAGTATCACAATTAAGCTTGTATGAACTTTCAGTAGGTGGGTTCCACGAGATTTTGATAGTGCGTGTATTAAGACTTGAGTTTATATTTCCCGTTAAATATTTGAATTCAGCAGTCTTCATGAGGGTTAGAGATAGTGGGATATCCTTTGATTCGTTATTGATGTTGTTTGAGTTACGATTAATCCAAATATGCCAAATTGCAAAAGGAAAGATATCATCCCAATTTAGGGATGAGTAGAGTTTCTTAGGCTTCATGAGCCTAATTGAGTTCAGCTAGTGTATCTCATTTGAGTTTATAGGTTTTGTGTCAAAATGTTCCCAGACCTCTTGACTATGGGACAAGTCAAAAAGATGTGTTTGATGTTTTCTTTGCCTTTCCTGCATATAGGGCATAGTTCATCTATGTTTATGCCTATGTGATGTAGTTAGTATCTACTGGGGACTCTGTTATGATAACAAAGCCATAGAAGATAGGTGATGTTCTTTGGGATTTTTTCCCTCCAAATCCATGAAAAACTGGTGTTGGTGTTTTCGATGGGGTGTAAGAGGCTTAAAGTTGTTTTTTGGCTAAATAAGTCGTTGCTTGTTAACCAATACTAGATATCTTGATTAGAAGGGATTTTTGGGGTAAAGGTACTTTGAATTTCTTCTAATATGGAAGTGAGTAGGGTAAATGATAGATTACCTAGCTTCCAACCGTGATTATCAAGGACTTCACTAATTAAAAGGGTTTCCTCTTTCCTTAGTAAGGGACCATGTATTTGAGTTCTAAGAGGTAAGAGGTTAGGAACCCATTTATTATACCAAAACTTTATTCGATCCCCCTTACTATATTCCATGCCATGCCCTTGTTGCAAAGCTCCCACTCTTGCAAAATGTTTTTCCAAATTCAATCAGTTGCGAAAGATAACGTAAGTGTCGCTTTGGCCGAGTGGTTAAGGCATGTTCCTGCTAAGTATACGGGGGTTTCCACATTTTTGGTAATACTTTTTGTTATCTTACGTATGTCCTGTGCCCCCCCCTCCCTCGAGCGTCTAGACAGTGTCTGAAAGCAAAATGTGTGGAAAAGAAGCATAGTAACCAAGATATATATATATAGCACCCTTTAAAAGCCCGTTAAGGTATAGCGCCAAGCAAAATATGTGAAAAAAAATATAGTGACCAAGATATATATAGCACCCTTTAAAAGCCCATTAAGGTATAGCGCCCTTTAAAAGGACGTTGTATTTGAACCTGAAATGAGTGGGAAGGTATATCGCTCTTTATTAAGACACTATAGTATAGTGCCTTAATAAAGGGCGTTATACCCACATCAAAGGGCGTCTAGTCCCCTTCCCCACCATATTAAATCCTGTAGAGTTATGAAAATTAATTATTTAATTTTATAATAGTAAAAAATAAGTGAGTCATAAACAAAAATATATAATAATAAGACTAACATATAAAATAATAAAACTAACATATAAATTAATAAAACTAACATATACAATATTAAACTAACATATAAATAATAAATTATAATTTAAAATAACACACCTGTTGAGTGATAAATTGGAAAAATTTTCTCATCATGAATACAAGAATTCAGGATACCTTGGTGCTACTGGGCCTCAAATATCGAGCCCTTAACCCATATTTGAATATTTAATAATTCGATCTTGTATAATTATAAAAATTAATTATTTAATTTTATTAATGTCAAAAATAAGTGAGTCATAAATAAAAAAATATAATAATAAAACTAACATATAAATTAATAAAACTAACATATACAATATTAAACTAACTTATAAATTATTTAAAATGACAGACATGTTGAGTGATAAATCGAAAAAATTTTCTCATCATGAACACAAAATTTCTGGATACCTTGGTGCTACTGGGCCTCAAATATCGAGTGTAGAACCAATATGTGAATATTTAATAATTAAATTTTGTATAATTATAAAAATTAATTATCTAATTTTATTATAGTAAAAATTAAATGAGTCATAAACAAAAATATATAATAATAAAACTAACATACAAAATAATAAAAATAACATATAAATTAATAAAACTAACATATACAACATTAAACTAACATATAAATAATAAACTAACATTTAAAATAACATACCTATTGAGTGATAAATCAAAAAAAAATTCTCATCATGAACACAAGAACTCAGGATACCTTGGTGCTATTAGGCCTCAAATTTTGAGCCCGGAACCCATATGTGAATATTTAATAATTAAATCTTGATAATTATAAAAATTAATTATCTAATTTTATTATAGTAAAAAATAAGTGAGTCATAAACAAAAATATATAATAATAAAAATAACATATAAAATAATAAAACTAACATATTAAAGTAAAATAATGTAATTAATATTGTTTATTTATAGTAGACGACATGGAGGTTCCGACTTTGCATCCCGGACATGCCACGCTAGAGCTACTGTTGCTACAGGGCAATCATAGTTCATCCTGCATATGGGAGGGACAATTACTGGCCCAGACGTTCCGCGCCAGGAGAGTAGACGATATGTAGGACTTTCTTAGGGCCCACCCTCTCCATCCCCGTGTAGTTAGACGCCTCCAGAATACAAGTTTTTATAGGATTGTGGAGATCGACCGGTTGCAGCTTGATTGGTCATTGATAACGGACCTGATAGAGCGGTCGCGACCGGAGACGCACACATTCCATTTGCCCATTGGCGAGGCCACTATCATGCTTCAGGACGTGGAGGTCCAGCATAGGCTGCCCATTGATGGACACCTTGTTGCTTTGCCGAATGCCATCAAAGAGTATACGGGTTTGCAGTATCTGGAGATGCTGTAGCGGCTCACCAGTTTTCAGCTACCGGATGAGACTGCATTGGTTGGGGCAAGTCGTCTGCAGTTGATTCCCGTCCGACAACATTTGGAGGCGATGCACGCTGACATCACAGATGATACACCGGAGCTTCATATTCACCGGTACACGAGGTTGCTGTTGCTGCTTATGTTTGGAGGGGTTTTGTCCCCTAACACTTCGGGGAACCTAGTCAGCTTGAGATTTCTTCATCATCTTTAGCGGCTAGATGATTTACATCATTACAACTGGGGTGTTGCTGTTATCGGTTACTTGTACAGGCATACGTGCCGGGCGAGCATGGGCACCCAGCGAGACGTTGCTGGATTTTTGCCGCTGCTACAGGTGAAAACATTGTCGAATACTCTATTCATTATAACATACCTAGTCAAAATATACCTTAAATTTTATGTCCACTTTGTATATTAGGTTTGGTCCTAGGAGCGGTTCTTGCAGTTGCAGCAACCTCTACCACCCTTAGCTCCGACTGCACCACCTCCGTTTCTCCCTCTAGCTAGGAGGTGAGTTTATAGGCGAGGATATGGACGGGAGTACGAGGCTCGACATAATTTACCCTATTGCAGGGATTTGTTGGATTTACTGGAGGGCACACAAGTAAATGTATACCTAAGTTTACTTGGCCTGGCTTCATATGTGTTGGTATACTCACGTTTTCTGTTGTTACTTAATATTTCATTTGCAGGCCATACAACGACGAGCTAATAGCTGGTTTGCCCGATTATTGCTCGACCGACCGAATTATGTGGAGCTCTTCCATCTCGTTGATATGCCTTGATATTGTCGAGCATCATGCGACCGAGCGAATACTTTGCCAGCTTGGCCGCCCGCAGCTTGTACCACCACCGCCCGCTTGGCATATGTAACACATTACCATCGGGATGATCGTACCAGGGTGGACCAGACATACATGGCATGGATAGAGGCGTAGATTGATACTTGGGACTAGCGACATGACCTGATTCCGCCCCCCTCCTCTCCACCTGAACGGGCGGATGGTGAGCATGAGTATATGCCCTGGTACCTCAGCGTTACCCGACTTTTCAATAGGAATCCCGTTTATCGCGTTTGCAGTCGGCACCTTCCATACGCCGGGAGGCACTAGTATGTTATTTGGTATACTTACTTATAACGTTAACCTAGCGTTCCGTAATTTATATTTTACATGTTGTGCAGGCTATAGGACTACATCTGTTCCGTCAGTTGGGACTGCAGATGCAGCAGCATACCAGCGAGAGAGCAGCCGCTTTGCACGAGTATGGCCGATAGGTTACTGATCTGTCTTCCTAGACATTGAGGCGAGCCCAAGATGATGAGTGCTTAGGATACGAGGTTTCTTATGTGGTACTAGAGCATTACCATTGTGGGCCAGCAGTGGAGCCAGAACGTGGTCGACGTGGCAGGCGTTCCCCACGAGGTAGGGATGTCCCACGAGGTAGGGGTGTCCCACGAGGTCGTGGGGGTCGGTGAGGAAGTGGTCCCCATCAAGGGGGCGTTGAGGCACCTGTTGAGGATGTTAGAGTTGATCAGTAGGGTGACCTCTATGAGCCAGACCATGCTTCCAGTAGCATACCGTCATTCAGCTTACTCTAGGAACTTTGTAGGTGACCCCGTCAGCTCCATTGTTGATCGCGGGCACGGCCATTACATGAGAGGATTGGGATCAATATTTTCCTGATCCTCTAGACCCATCAATCATTGCTGGTGATCGTCCAACACGAGATATGGATAGTGGGCGTCGGCTGAGTTATGGCTCATCATCGAGGGATGTTGAGGATCTTTCATAGGCGCATGTTTGTTTGCACTACTATTATTTATATTTGTTTTTATCTCTTTGATTAGCCACAAATATCTGTATGTTTTTTTATTAAGGCTTCATCCTCGCCTGTCACGGAGGCCACTTTGTGCAATACTGACCTGGCTGCGATGGATGATTATATTCAGGAGCCCGACGAGACCCTGGTAAGACAATTTAAATTTGTGTGACTTAACACGTACATTACTAATATATATATTTCATATACTAAAATTATTATTCTATAGGTTACTACTAGATGAACGACCTCTTCTACTGAGCATGCCAGCCCTACTGACGATCATGCTGCAGCGCATCCTCCGATAAACAGATGACGTGATGAGGATGATCCTGATAGTGTAGCCGGGAGGAATGGGATGCGCCTCAGGCCAAAGGCTGCATTAAAGCATACGGGATGTGGTACGCATTGATTTTTTTATATTTTATGTACATATGACGTTCAGTAAATAATAGCAACAATTTTTATTGTTTACATTATATGCGCATTATGTTTTTATTTATCCGATTCTTCGTTATTTTAATAATACAACACAAACACAAACATAACAACTTAACATTTTTAAATTCAGTACAACTAATGAAAGTACATGACACGAAAAAACATAAAGATAAAATACTACACTCAACACATACATGTGTTTGTTTAGTCACTACCGCCTATTATTCTATGCTCCAACCACTTAAATTTCTTCTCCCCCCTCTTTTAGTTTCTCCTACACTGCCGCAATTTCTCGTTGCATTTCAGAGATCTGGCGTTGGTATTCATCATTCATATTCCAAACATACTGCAAACATGATTTGTAGTATTCCAGGTTAATGGGTTCATCATACCATTCCTCAAACATATATTGATTTCTGTCATTGCATCCAAACAATTGTTGACATATCTAGTATCTGCGCCCAACATTACCATCTGACCAACATGCCTTCAAAATTGCACGTTTGCCACAATAGCACCTTGGTTGATCATTGCGCCCAGACATTTGTTAATGCAAGAAAAATAAAAAATTTATGAAAAGTTTTGCTATTTGTTTTGGTTAAGCGTAGATAATAACTAACATGCACTAGTTATTTATAGGAAAGACAACACACATAACGTAGTATTTCACCGTGCTTGCTTCGCGTGTTAAAGATTCTTTCGGGTACAAAACAACTTTTCCAGAAGATAGATTTTTCAGGCGAGTAGCTTTTTAGGATGACAAGACAACACACATAACATAGTATTTCATCGCGCTATGCTTCGCGTGTTAAATATTCTTTCGGATACAATACAACTTTTCCAGAAGTTATCTTTTGCAGGCGAGGAGATTTTTAGGTCGACAAAACAACCCACATAACATAGTATTTCACCGCACTATGCTTCACGTGTTAAAGATTCTTTCGAGTACAATACAACTTTTCCAGAAGTTAGCTTTTGCAGTCGAGCAACTTTTTTAGGTCGACAAGACAATTGTTTTTTTTTAAATGGGTTTATGTTAGATTGTTGTACTGAAGTATTAATGTTAAATATTAATAAGATTTAACAGCAATGGAAACATAATTTTATTTTATATATTCTTCAATATAAATAAGTAGATACACTTATTACAATCACATTACGAAAATAAAATACTACGTGTATCCTTGATAGGTTGGTGTAACGACCCGTCCGTTCGTTACGAGAGTTTAACCCCATTTATTCTTCATTATATGTGGTTCAACTTCATTTACATGTGTTGGTTCGTTTTGTTCGGGTTCGGAGTGGTCGTGGTGAGAAATGAGACACTTGGTCTCTTAACTTGGTTCAATAGTGAAAAATTCAAACGGAAGTTTACTTATTGGTAAACAACCTCAGAATGCGGATTTTATGGCTCGGATAGCTTCGCTAGGTGAGTTGGGACTTAGGAGTGGTTCATAATGTAGTTTTGATGTCCGGAGTAGAATTATGCTTGAATTGGCGAAAGTTAGTTTTTGGCGATTTCCGGTCGGTAGTGAAAATAGGCTATCGGGGTCAGAATGGAATTCCGAAAGTTGGAACAGGGTTGTAATGTTATTTTGGATACGTGTGCAAATTTTCAGGTCAATCGGATGTATTTTAGTTGGTTTCGGCATCATTGGCAAAATTTAGAAGTTTCAAAGTTCATAGGCTTGAATTTGATGTAATTTTGGTGTTTCGAAGGCTCGACTAAGTTTGAATGATGTTATAGGGTGTGTTGGTAGGTTTGGTTGAGGTCCCGAGGCCTCGGGTGTGTTTCGAGTGGTTAACGGAGTGTGTTTGGCCTTAAAAGGACTGTTGTGGTTGCTGTATTTTCTTGGTCTGGTTTCCTTGTATGCGATCGCAATGGTGAGGCTGCGATCACATAGGTTTGTTGGTGAGGCAGAAAAATTTGTGTTATGCGATCGCAATGTATGGTCCGCGATCGCATAGTGGGAGGAGGTAGAACAGTGCGGTCGCGTGAGGCTTGTTGCGATCACACAGTGGGGGCGCGTATGGCAGTGAGGTGATGAAATTGCTCTATGCGATCGCATAGAGCTGGTCGCGATCACATTGCTTTGAGAAGTTGTCTTCCGTGCTAGCATAGCTGTTTCTGTGATCGCATAGGGTTAGTTTGGTTGGGAAGCATTTTGTTCTTCGCGATCGTGTGCCTTTTTCCGCGATCGCACTGAGTAAAAGTATGGGCAAACAATTTATGTTCTAATTTCGGTGGTTCTTGGCCATAACTCATTTTGCCATTTGAGAGCTGGGGGAAGGAGATTTTGGACGATATTTTCAGTGGGATTCTTGTGGTAAGTGTTCTTCAATCATTTTTGGTTTAATTTCATGAATTTTTCTTGATTTTCACCATGCAATTTGAGGAATTAAGCAGAGAATTTGGGAAAAATGGGAGGAAAGATTTGGAAATTTCCTTTGGTAATTTGAGTGGGCAATTGTGGTCCGATTTTGATGTTCTTGGTATGTAAGGACTCGTGGGAGGATAAGGGTTCTTTTGATGTAATTTTTATCAGATTTCGAGACATGGGCCCGGGGCTCGGGTTTGGCCGAATCTCGAGAATTGCGTCTAAATTGATAGTTTTCGACTGGGTTTTGTTCCTTTAGCGTATATTGATGATGTTAATCTGGTTTTGGTTAGATTCGGAGAAATCGGGAGACAATTTTAGGGGAAAGAGCATCGCGCATTAGTGTTGTGGCCCGGTAGAGGTAAGTAATGGCTATAAATCTTGTCGTGAGGGTATGAAACCCCGAACTTCATATTTCTCACTATTTTTAGAATAGCGCACATATCGTATTCCGAGTATGTGGCGCGCACTGATATTTGGATTGGACTTGGTCCTCTCTGAGGCAACTATTGAGTTGCATATTTTACTCTAAATCATATGTTAAATTGTGTTCTAAAGACTATTGCTATATATGGGCTATAAGCCGTGTTTGGGGCCTCATGCCGACTTGTTTATACCCCTTGGGGGATTTTTACTCCTATTTCCTCAATGTTGATTTACGATTTACACTCAGTCATATTGTGCTTACTGTTTTCGAAACTCAGCCTTGTTGACATTATTTAAAGATATAAAAATGATGTTTTGGGTCGAGTACCCCATTTTTTACTGATACGCCCGATGGGCTTTTGAGAGGTTCTGACTGAGTGAGGCCGAGGGCCTGATTTGCGAGGATATGATACGCCACGAGGTGGATTGATATTAGCGCTTGGGATGAAGGAGCCTCTCCGGAGTCTGTACACACCCCCAGTGAGCACATGTACCTACTGAGTGCGAGTGGCGAGTGTCGAGTGCCGAGTGACGAGTGATTGGGAGGCATGAGTGACTGTGAGGTATGCCCGAGGGGCTGATTATGAGTTACTGTGAAGTTCATCCCCAACGTGTAGGTAATCAAATCTAAACTCTACTCTTTCAATTACCCAATGTTTTTCATCACTTTTAAATCAAAAATCAAGAATTTTCATGGTAAAAATTGAGGGTTTGGGTAGAATTAGAGAATTTTGTAAAAATGAGATTTTGACCTCGTATTGAGATCGGATTTCGAAACTAACTACATATCCGGGACCGGGGGTGAATGTGTAAACATAATTTGGTCCGAACACCGAGTTTGGACCAATTGGGCCCGGGGTCGGGTTTTTACTTTTTTTGAGAAAACTTAGGAAAATCATAATTTTTTTAGTAAAGTTGGTTCCTTTAGCATTAATTAATAATACTAAACTAATTATGATTAGATTCGAGTGTGTTGGAGGTGAATTCGAAAGAAAAATCGATAATTGAGCTGGGAGTGGCCTGCGGAATTGAGGTAAGTGTTGTGTCTAACCTTAGCTTGAGGGAATAGGTATTGTATGACTACTTGTTACCTATTTGTTTGTTAAATCCAATGTATAGGTGAGGAGACGAGTACCTATACGTAGTGGTCAGGTCATACCATGCGAGTAAATGCTATTTCTTGTTATTCTGGTTGTCTTAAAGCCCATCATCTGTGATTATTGTTGTTAGTGAAATGTTGAGAACATTGAGTTGAGATTGAAATATTAAATGGTGATAGAAATTATGATGAAATACTATTTCTCGTGAAATCCCCTTTTATGTTGATGATGATTTGATGAGATTGTGAGGAAGAGTGTAAAGCACGAAGGGTGATGCCGTGCATGACTTAATTATATTGTAAGGAAGAGTGAAAAGCACGAAGGGTGATGTCGTGCATGATTTATTTATAAGGCGAGGAAGAGAGTAAAGCACGAAGGGTGATTCCGTGCAATTCTTAATTATAATTTTGTGAGGATGAGAGTAAAAGCACGAAAGGTGATGCCGTGTATTCTATTTATTATATGGTGAGGCTGAGAGTAAAAGCACGAAGGGTGATGCCGTGCAAGTTTACTTTCTATATTTAATTGAAAAAATTATTGTTGATTATTATCTGTGTTTTCCTTATTGTTTTCCTCATTCGTTATGTTGAAAATTCCCTATCGCATTCTCCCTTTCCATTAATTACTGTTTGCATTCTTTAATTGCTATTATTTCCTGTTAGCATGATTCAATGTCCAGGTTTTATGTGGTGTCTTGTCTTAGACTCGTCAGTACTTCACCAAAGGTTAGGCTCGGTACTTACTCAGTACATGGAGTCGGTTGTACTGATACTACACTCTACACTCTTTTGTGCAGATCCGGGTACCGGCCAACATTAGAAATTTTAGTAGCGGTCACTCATCATTCGGAGATACGAGGTATATCTGCCGGCATTCGCAGATTCCTGGAGTCTTCTCTTAGTTATAAAGACTGCTTTATTTTACTCAAAACAGATATATTGTTTCTTTCATCCCATTAATTGTAGTATTCTTAGAAGTTAATGAATTGTGACACCAGACCCTGGGTAGTCTTAGAGTTATACATATTTAGTTCGAGGCTCGATTTATTTATTTGTTTAACATTTTATTTATGAGGTTATTCACTAGAAATTATTAGACTTAATTTACTTTAAATTTGTTTTATTGTGTTTAAATAAGTAACCAAAGGAAAAATAGCTAATCGAATTGGAACATTGGCTTGCCTAACAAGTGTGGTGTTAGGCGCCATCACGACCCCTAAGGTTGGGAATTTGGGTCGTGACAGTGGAAGAGGTGGGGTTGCTAGTACCTCAAACCTAAGAAAGAATGTGAATGATGATGTGTTGGTGCAAGATGATGATGATCCAAGCAATGATGTTCAAGAAAATGATGAGGTGATGATAGACATTGATGAAAATTTGGAGGAGACACAAGATTATGTGAACCTGTCTAGGTAACATGTAATATACATACCGGATAAGGTAGTGCCCAAAGCCAAGGATCATTTTCCAAGGCCTCCTCCACCATATCCTCAAAGGCTCGCAAATCAAAAAAATGAGAATCAATTCATTGATATGATGAAAAGTTTGTCCATAAATGTGCCATTGGTTGAAGCCTTAGAACAAATGCTGAGGTATGCCAAGTTCATGAAGGACTTAGTAACAAAGAAGAGATCAATGAATTGTGAAATGATCAAAATGACACATCAAGTGAGTTCCATTGTGCATTCCATGGCTCCAAAGTTGGAAGACCCCGGTGCTTTTACAATCCCGTGCACTATTGGGAGTGCCAATTTCGCCAAAGCTTTATGTGACTTGGGGGAAAGCATTAAATTGATTCCCTATTATGTGTTCAAGACATTGGGGATTGGGAAACCAAGACCCGCATCCATGAGGTTGCAAATGGCGGACCGGACAATGAAGAGGCCATTGGGTATAATTGATGATGTGCTAGTTCGAGTCGACAAGTTCATACTTCCCGCAGATTTTGTGATACTTGACTGTGAGGTTGACTATGAGATGCCAATGATTTTGGAGAGACCTTTCTTAGCTACAAGAAAAGCCTTAGTTGATGTGGAAGCTGGTGAGCTCACCTTCCGGGTGGGTGATGAAAAAGTTATATTTCATGTTTGTAAGTCAATAAGGCAGCCTAATAGCAACGAAGTGTGTGCATTCGTGGATCTTGTGACTGAAGTAATTGTTGATGACAGAAGTGTTGTGATTAATGTTGAAGATACATTGGAAGCTTTGTTGTTGAACCATGATGAGGATGAGAAGGAAGGCTTTGTATAATGTGTCAATGCTTTGCAAAGAGTGGGATCATATACATATGGGCCCCGAAAACTTCCCTTGGACCTTGAAAACCGAAAGACTACACCAACAAAGACGTCAATCGAGGAGCCTCCCACATTGGAGTTAAGCCCTTGCCTTCACGCCTCAGGTATGAGTTTCTAGGCCCTTGTTCCACTTTACCTATTATTATTTCCTCGTGCTTAACTAACGTACATGTAGATTCCACCCTTGCGGTGCTCCAAAGGAGGAAGAAAGCAATAGGTTGTACATTGGAGGATATTCGGGGTATAAGCCCCACCTTTTGCATGCACAAAATCATATTGGATAAGGATGCCAAACCCTCTGTGGAACATCAAAGAAGGTTGAATGAGGCCATGCAAGAGGTAGTAAAGAAAGAGATCATCAAGTGGTTGGATGTTGGGGTTGTCCACCCCATTTCTGATAGTTCATGGACTTCGCCGGTGCAATGTGTCCCAAATAAGGGTGGCATGAATTGATCCCCACAAGAACTGTCACCCGGTGGAGAGTGTGCATGGATTATAGGAAGCTCAACAAAGTGACTCGGAAAGACCATTTTCCACTTCCATTTATTGATCAGATGTTGGATAGGCTAGCCGGACGTACTTATTATTGCTTCTTGGATGGGTATTCCGGATATAACCAGATTCTTATTGCACCTGAAGACCAACATAAGACCACCTTCACTTGTCTGTATGGCACTTTCGCATTCTCACAGATGCCATTCGGTTTATGCCATGCACCGACCAATTTTCAGTGGTGTATGATGGCAATATTCACTAATATGGTGGAGGACTTCCTCGAGGTTTTCATGGATCATTTCTCTGTTGTGGGGGATTCTTTTTGAAGAGTGTTTGAACAATATTGATTAGGTATTGACACGTTGTGAATAGACTAAATTGGTGCTTAATTGGGAGAAGTGTCACTTTATGATCGAGGAGGGCATTGTCCTGGGCCACAAGATCTCCAAGAATGGTATTGAAGTTGATAAAGCAAAAATTGAAGTGATATACAAAATCCCTCCTCCTACTTATGTCAAGGGATTGAGGAGCTTTCTAGGTCACGCAGGGTTTTACCGCCGGTTCATCAAGGATTTCTCAAAGGTGGTGAATCCCTTGTGCAAGTTATTGGAAAAATATGTCAATGTTCTGTTCAATGATGATTGTATGAAGGAATTTAAGCTACTTAAGTATAGGTTGACTACCATTCCTATTATTACCGCGCCAAATTAGGTCTTACCATTTGAGCTCATGTGCGATGCTAGCGACGTGGCGGTTGGAGCCTATTGGGGCAAAGAATCAACAAGATCTTCCATCCGGTCTCCTATGCTAGTAAGACCATGGACGAGGCCCAATTAAACTATACGATGACCGAGAAAGAATTTTTAGCCATTGTCTTTGCTATGGAAAAGTTCCGCACGTACCTCATGGGTACCAAAGTGATTGTCCACACCGATCACGCGGCACTTCGTTATTTAATGAGAAAAAAAGACTCTAAGGAGAGATTGATGCAGTGGGTACTTCTTCTACAATAATTTGACCTTGAAATCCAAGACCGCAAGGGAAGTGAGAATCAATTGGCGGACCACTTGTCCCAATTGGAGGAGGAGGGGAGGCCCCATGATGGCCTTGAGATTAATGATTCATTTCTGGACGAACAAATCCTCTCCATGTCTATGAACGGGATGCCTTGGTTTGCCAATGAGTTCTCTTCTAACCAAATGAAGAAGCTCAAACGTGACTTCTTGGACTACTATTAGGACGAGCCATATCTCTTAAAAAATTTCACTGATGGTGTTATTCGGAGACGTGTTCCAGAAGAAGAACAATTGGGTATTCTTGAAGCTTGCCATTCTTCGCCATATGGTGGTCACCATAGTGGAGCGAGAACTGCTACAAAGGTCCTAAGCTGTGGATTCTATTGGCCTACATTGTACAAAGATGCTAGCGAGCTCGTTAAGTGTTGTGATGATTGTAAAAGGACCGGTGGGATCTCCAAGAAAAATGAGATTCCTTTCACCACCATCCTAGAGACTGATATTTTTGATGTGTGGGGCATCGATTTTATGGGTCCATTTGTAAGCTCATGTGGGAACACCTATAATCTTGTTGTTGTGGATTACGTGTCCAAATGGGTTGAAGTTGTGGCTTTTCCCAATAATGAAGCACAGAGTGTGGTAGTTTTCTTCAAGAAAAACATATTCACAAGGTTTGGAACCCCAAGGGCCATCATTAGTGATGGGGGATAACATTTTTGCAACAAAGCCTTTGACACTTTCTCCAAGTATGGTGTCACTCACAAGGTGTTGAACCCCTATCACCCCCAGGAAAGTGGACAGGTTGAAGTCTCCAACCGGGAGATCAAGAGTATTCTATCAAAGACTGTCAATGCAAACCGAACTGATTGGTCAAAGAAACTTGACGATGCTCTTTGGGCCTATAGAACAGCTTACAAAACTCCAATTGGTATGTCTCCGTATCTGTTGGTGTTCGGGAAAGCATGTCACCTCCCGGTGGAACTAGAGCATAAGGCCATGTGGGCGTTGAAGAAGTTGAACCTTGAGCGGGATGTAGCTGCAAATCTTTGGGTAGAGCAATTGAATGAACTTGATGAGTTCCGGTTCCATGCTTACTCCAGTTCGTCCTTGTATAAGGACAATATGAAGTACCTACATGATAAGCATATCCGTAAACAAAGAATTCAAAGAAGGTGACCTTGTTCTTTTATTCAACTCTCGACTGCGTATGTTTCCGGAAAATCTAAAATCAAAGTGGAGTAGTCCTTTTGAAGTGGTACATGTGACTCCTTTTGGTGCCTTAGATTTGAAAAATAAGAATGGTGAGATATTTAGAGTCAATGAGCACCAGATGAAGCACTATCATGGTAAGGTTGATGATGTCCACATTGTGGCATTGCTCCATTTCAAGTGAATGATGGTAACATGACTCATGCCGCGACGTTAAATCAGGCGCTTCTTGGGAGGAAACCCATGTGTTTTTCTTTCTCTTAATTTTTTTTTAGATTAGGCATTGTTTTGGGCTAACTGGTTGTGAAGTGTATGCAGGAATATGGGTGTGCAGTGCAGGAAATTTGCAAGGAAAAAATTGTCTAAGTGGTGAAACTATGCGGACTGCACAAGGACTATGCGACAGTACAATTCTATGTGCGGTCGCACCACTGGAAGATGAAAATGACAACTCCCTGAAGTTTGGCCTGACAAAAATCCTTAAGGATTCCCGGCCGCACTCAAAATTTTGCGGATCGCACCAATTATGCGGCCGTAATCACTTTTATGCGGACCGCACCACTGATTCAGCTTCTGAGTTAGCAACAGGTAAAAAGTGCGGACCGCACCAAAATTTTGCGGCCGCACTCAGGAGAGTTGGTAGGGCCAATTTGGTCATAGTATAAATAGGACCTTCTTAGACTTTTCACACTTTACACACTCTGACCTCTCAAGCTAAACTAAGCACAATGCACCTTCCGTTTTGCTTTCAATCTCATCTCATCTCATCAAGTGTTGAATTCCTGCTACATCTTCATTACTGGTATGTTGATTTCAATGATTTAGATTCTTCTTTCTTTTTATTTTTCTTTCTTTTAGTTTTCCTTTTATCTAGGGTTAGGTTCATGCCTAAAATGTCAATTGTTGATTAAATCTTGCTTCGAATCATATGGGTAGTGTTTGAATGCTTAATGGGGGCTGGGGTTAGTAGCTTTTAGTGTTTAATTGACACAAAACATGTCTAATTAGTGAAAACACTAGCATAAATCGTAAGTCGGTGCCGCTTTGATTTGAACTATGCGGCCGCACACATTTTTGTGCGGTCCGCACTAAGGTATACGGCCGCATACATTATTGTGAGGTCCGCAATACCCTAAGTTTAGGGCACCTTTGATTGATAAGTTCGTGCGGCTGCACTCAATTTTGTGTGGTCCATGATAGATTTTTGCGGCCGTACTCAATTTGGTGCGGTCCGCACACTTAATCTTCAGAGACCCAATAAAACAAATATGCGACCACACTCAAAATTGTGCGGTCCGTAATGGATTTGTGCGGCTGCACTCGAAATTGTGTGGTCCGCACTCGAAATTGTGCGGTCCGCACTGAGGTAACTTCAGATACCCAGTAGTCTAAACCTAGGATCTTCGCGGTTGCCCTCAAAATTGTGCGGTCCACCATGGGCATTATGCGGCCGCACTCAATTTTGGGCGGTACGCACTGGGCAGTCCGCGGACGCACTTACTTTTGTGCGGTCCGCGCTACCCAATTATGAGAGATGTGTTCTACACTGACTTTCACTAATTGTATGTTGCAGACAATTGTTCGTTCACGTGGCAGAGGAGATACTTCCAGAAGGGAGAGCAACATTCTCCCGAGGCCGGGGTCGAGGCAAACCCAACATGCCACTGTCAGTCCAAAAGGTCTTGAGCAAGAAAGCCACACTCAGTAGACCACCTCCGGAAACCTCACACACTAGTGAATACCTCCCATCCCCGGAAACTTCTGAGGGTGATTCAGTTCAAGCACAACTGGGAGCTCAATCACAATAATTCCCCGGGAGACTCGGCTTGGTCAATGAACCAACTTCCTTCTCTAGTTCATCAGACAGTTTGGAGGGGGGTAGTCAAGCATCCTACCCCTCTTCCCCACCTGCTACAGCTACTCCAATTAACTTGGATGATGATGATGAGATCCCGGACGATGGGAGAGGGGGTGATACAACTATTGGGGGTTTTGCTAGATCAAGGAAGCCAGAGGTATGGGCAGAAAAATTTGTTAGTGTAAAATCCTATGCTAAGTTCAGAGAATGGTGGTCCCAAAGGTCTCTCACTCTTGAGCGAAAATTCTTCACAAAAGACCTGAGCAAGAACAACCACAATGTCCTAAAGCAATTTGAGGAGAGAAAATGATGGAAATGGTTCACCGACTGTATGCAAGGTGCAAATGAATACCTAGTCAAAGAGTTCTATGCCAATGTTTCCCACATCAAAAAGGGCACCAAGGTGACAAAGGTTAGGAACTTGAAAATCCATTTTGATGCCCAAGCACTGAACAAATATATAGGATTTGAGGAGGTGGAAGCAGTGCAATATCTGGAGAAGCTAGCTATGGGTGATGCAGTTCGCTCGTGGCTAGCTGAAACACTAGAAATTTCTGGGACAACACCTGCATAGCTTACAGCAGGAGTTCAAATAGTCCGATCCACCCTAAACTTTGAAGCAAAAGGGTGGCAAACATTCGTGTGCAGTCGTCTGGATCCATGCCTCCATGAGAACATCCTTCCACTTCCCTGTGTAGTATTAGTGGCTTCCATCATGGCCGGGTTTCTGATAAATGTGGGAGACTTGATGTCCTACAACATCTCAAATGCAGTCCATAAAGAGGAGAGGTCTTATCCCTACCCCAATTTCCTCACAGAATACTTCCAAGATCAATGGGTAGAATCGAGGCACTTTGACATCGAGGTGAAGGCTAAAAAGCCTTTTTCATGGTACCACCTCCAGCGAGCGGACAACCCTAAGTTCAAGGGTAAAGACACTACCCTTACTGGACAGTCTGAAGAGCCAGGGGTAGTAGTCATTGGTTCAGTTTTCGGGTCCTCCACAGCAGCCGGTACTTCTATTGGAGCAGCAACCATGCCTCCTTCATCCTCTGGACCATCTGCCTCAGCTAGGGTCTCTGTGCCACTTTTAGTGCCGACCTAATCTACCTACCCTCAGACTGCGCTACGAGTCTCCCAGACACTGGCGAGTCTCAACAACTGGATGCAGGCAGCTACCACAAAGCTGACTGCCATATCCAGTGTTGTTGCAGCACAGTCATCAGCCCCAACAGAGCCTAGGTATCTCCATCAGCGGAGGACTCATAGAAGAAAATTTTTGACAACTAGAAGAAGATCCTAGAGACTCTAGATACTCATGGGAAGATCATCAAAGACTTAGGCAAACAGGTGAAAAAGATACGGAAGACTCAAGCATCAAAGGACTCGGTTGACAAGATACGCTAGGAATTTGAAAAGATTTCTTCTGTCGGAGACCTTCCATTGGATCTACTCATGGAGCAGACAGTCCCAACAGCACATGGAGCAGTTTCTGAGACATCAAAGGTAGCAGCCGGCCAGTCTGAGGAGCCGGCTGCAACTACACACACTGCTGCGGAGTTGATACAGATGCTCAGCAACCCAGTAGTCCCTCAGTCAGAAGATGTTGAGATATAGTTAGAGGAGACAGAGGGTGCTGAGGACCCCAGGCAGGCTGAGGACACCACACATGTTGAGGACCCGATGCAGACTGAGACCACATAGGGAATTTTCTTTACTCTCTATACTTTTTCGTGTTCTTATTTTGATTCGCATTGAGGACAATGCTCATTTTCATTTGGGGGGTGGTTCATTTTGATTGACATTTGTGGACATTTGGTATGTAATAACTATTACACTAATTTTTTTTATCTTTATTTTCCCTTTTTGGTATGTATATATTTTTACCATTTGATGTATATATTCATTTCCATTATGTATATATTCGCTTTACTTCATTTTGTATATATTCAGTTTACTTTTCGTAGCTTGCTTCATAACTTCTTTCGTTGTTTTTCTTTAGTAGCATAGCTTCTTATTAACTTTAGTAGTTTTTTTTAAGTTGTTAGCTTCTTTTTATGTTGTGTGAACAATATGCCTTTGGTTTTCTTAGTGACACGGTTCTTTCCAAAGGTGGATGTTTTTTTAACCGGGTGGCTCTTCCCAACGATGGATGGCGTGACAACCTTCTTAAGGGATTGCGTTTGTTTTCTTTTATGTTTTGGTAGATATAGTAGTAATGAATAAAAGTATCTCAAAAAGGCTTCACTTGTTACTAACACATTTACCTTCGACCTTATGGTTAGAAACAAAGTTGATTGGAAAAGAATAGCTCTAGTTGTGACCTTTAGACTATTGTGTTGACTAAAACAATCATCGAGTGGTTTTTTCGAGCCATTTGTGATTTTCAATCTTAGCTAGGGTTGTTTTGGGCCCTTGAATCTATTCTCTTTAACTGTCCAGTAGCTTGAGAGGTGAGGTATTGAATTGCAAGTCCAAGTCCCGTGCCAATAATCTAAAACTTGCCCTAAATGTTTGTCTAACATAAATTCTAAGTGTAGCTCGACTTGAGAAATGGTTGTAGGATCTCCTTGATCAAATTTGAAACTTGAAAGCTTCCGTAGCCTACCAATGTGATATCCCTAGTCAACCCCTTTGAGCCGAAACCCTTTTTCTTTCAATAACCATGTTACAAGCCTTTATCCGTCTTATAATGACCCTCTCTTGGCACACGATCTTTCCTTAGAATTCTTTATAGAAAAATGGCAAAAGCATAAGTTTGGGGGAGAGACGTGGAATCTGAAAGTGATAAAAGGTACAAAGAAGAAAAAGAAATGAAGAAAAGGGAAGGCAAAAAAAAGGAAGAAAGGCCAAAAAGGAAAATGTCAAAAAGAAAGTGAATAAGGTAGAAAGTTGAAGGGATTCAAAGAAAACAATGATGAAAGGAATGGAGTGATTAGAAAAGGAGAAAAAAATGATTGTCATGATCAAGAAAGAGTGACATTACGTCTCTCTAGTTTCCTTAAGGAAGAAAAAATACTCAAAGAGTCAAGAAAGTATGAGCCGAAAAGAGAAAATGGAGTGCTTAAGGTAAGATACAACCATCATATTCCAACAAGTCATACCTTGATCCAAAAGCCTTCGTTGCATTCCCGCAAAAGCCCTATATGATTTCAAGTTGAGTGAGCTTACATTAGTGGTGATTTACATAAGGGGAAAGCTTATGGTACTTAGAGTCGGACTTGTGACATTCTTTTGAGAGAGATGAGCGAACTTATTCACAATCCTTGCTTCGAGTGTTACATTCTAAAGTGGGATTTGCTCATGGAGAGTAGATGAGGAGGAGTTTGGGATCCACAATGACCTACGTGATAGAGCAATCTTCCTTGGTGAATAAAGTCAACTCTTGATGCTCTAGTGTCACATTAGAACTATGGTACTCAAAAGGTCAAAACAATATGTTGTTAATAACTCATTTGTGTTGAGGGTAATTGTTAGTCCCATTGATTCATGATTGATTCATCTTAAGTGACCTGGAATATACTTTTTCTAGTGGAGATGAAAATTACCTTATTTGCTTGTGGACAAACAAAAACTTAAGTTTGGGGGAGTTGATAAGTAGTGATTTTGACCTCTTATTTTCTCTCTTTTACTTGTGTTTTAGGTCAAAAATGCTGAAAGGTATTCCTGGAAACTAATGAATTGTGCTTACTTGCAGAAATTATTCAATATGAGCCAAAGGAATCAAAATCAACTCATAAAGGAGTCAAAAGTTGAACAAAAACCAAAACAGGACAAAGAGGCCTACAGTGCGGATCGCAAAAATATTGTGCGGCCGCAAAAGCCATTGTGCGGTCGCAATCAAAACTATGTGGTCCGCAAGAAGGAGAGTCAGAGACTTGGGATTTTGGAAACATGTGTAGCGCGGACCGCACCACTATTGTGCGGTCGCAAAAGTCCCTGTGCGGCCGCAATCAAAATAATGCGGACCGCGATAAATTGAATCAGAGAGTTGACAACTTGGGAAAAATGAAATAGTGCGGACCGCACCAAAATTGTGCGGCCGCATGATGTTAAACGCGATCTCACATACAATTATGCGGTCCGTGATGATAAAATTCAGAGAGCTATCTCAAGCAAAACTCAAGCAAGTGTGGACCGCATCACTTTTATGCGGCCAGATAATCATGAGCGTGGCCGCACTCAGCATTGTGTAGTCTGCAAAAATCCATCTCAAGCCCAAATCAAAAGTGAAGAACGCGGACTGCACCAGAATTATGCAGCCACGAAAAAAAGAGTGCGGCCGCACTCAGGATTATGCAGCTGCACAACCTCCGCAGGGGCATTTTTATCAGATATTTTCAGCTTAATATAAATAGAACTATTTGTCATTTTTAGATTATGTTATGTTTGGAGAGAGCATCTGAGACGACTACTTTTACTATATTAGGAAGTTTTGTACTAGATTCACTTCTTAACACTAGATTTTCATCCCATAATCTAATATTATGGATTTTATCTTCATTTCATCTTTAATTTCTTCTATTTTCATGAATAGCTAAACCCATACCTAGGGTTGTGACCCAACCCTAGTGTGGGTATTTAATGGGCGTTTAACCTAGGGCTTATTTGTGATTGGGTTAGTGATTTTAGCCTAGTTCTTGCTAGAAATCAAGAATTAATGGTTGCAAACACTGATTCATGCCTAAATGACTTAGCCTTTACTTGAGAAAGTAGGACTAAGTCTAGGAAAAGTAGGCTAACAAGGAATTGTGGTGAACTCAAGAAATTGATAGCCCCAATTAAAGGGTTAAACCTAGAGATAGTAATACCCGACTTGAACTAATATCTCTTGATTCGTATGAATACCTATTTGGACTTGAGAAAGCCAAATTGGGCAAAATCACTCAAACTACCGAGAGGTATAGAGTGATTATCCGGGTGTGATATCTATATGACAACCCCAACTAATCAAGCTTGCCCTAGATTTTACAACCCATTAGATGACCACGTAGGAAGAAGTCACGGCCCTAGTCCCTTTAAACATTTGAAAAACCCTAAACAAAAATATTGTCCTTAGTCTCATTTATTGCAATCATTAGAGTAAATATAGAAGTAGAATATAAACCCAAATTTGTGGAAGTAAAATTAGATTCAAAACCCACAACTCACTTAGATATAAACCTAATTCCAATCATTAACTCCCTGCGGATTCGATCCCGACCTTAGTTGGGTTATTATTGCATCGACCTGCTCGCTACTCAATAGTAGTGTAGGTTTGGACCCGATCAATTACCACCGCCACCCAAACTAGCTGAAGGAAATTTACAATGATCGAGTTTTGTTTGCGAGCATACGCCACACTTGCGCGCATAAACGGTATCACCAAATTCCATTTGGTTCCGTATACGCGTTCTTGTTTGCATTTGTCGTTGATGTACATAGTCCTTGTTTCACACAATTTTAAATGGTTCCGGAAGCCAATAATGCTCAGCACTCACTGGCTACAACTGCCCACTATAGGTATTTAAGTATGCAGCAACACTATATTCTTTATCAATGTAGTTGGTTGCCCCTAAACCTGTATGTTGAAAGCACTTGATGGCATGCGAGCACGGCAAGTGGTATATGGACCATTTCCCACAAGAGCATAACCTTCTGGCTTTAGTTACGACGTATGTATTATTCCCCCGATTTTGATGGATAACGGTGAGAACTTCAAAAATATTTCGCTCATTGAAATACTGTAAATATGAATGCTAATGTGCTCGCCGCCTGTATTTCTCAAATCTTTTCATTGGTAGTGGCATAAATTCAACACCTCTTTCCATCAATGATGATGCAGATCTAGCCATTTCAACAAACCTCTCTGCCATATATTTGAATGACATCCGCACCATAGCAGTGATAGGCAATCCTCGTGCAGACTTCAATAACCCGTTGAAAGACTCTGACATTTATAGTCAGAATTTCCCATATTCTGCCAATATCTGCATGCAAATTCCATTTGTCAAGCTCATGTCTCATCAACCAACGATAGGCTCTCTCATCTTTTTTCCTGATAAATTCCATGTGCCTCTTGAATTTACACTCCTTGTGTTCTGTTGTAGCCATCCACATTAAATCATGCAAACTCTTGTTGGGATGTGCCTTCTAGAAATTGGCCTTCAGGTGCCTCTACAGTAATGGTGGTAGGCATACGGTTCTTGTCATGCAGATAAATTCTGTACAAAACTTATAATACCACCATGCTGATTAGATATTAGACAATTTGACAATGTGCTCTTTCAAGTGGTTCAAAAATAGTGTCCACGTCTCTTGGCTTTCCTTGGCACAAATAGAAAAATCTAAGGGAAATATACTTCCATTAGCATCTACTGCAACGGCAATCAACAACTTAATATCACACTTTCCATAGACATGAGTGCCGTCTATGGATATTACCGGCCGACAATACAGAAAATCATCAATTGTTGGTTTAAATGCCCAAAACACTTATTTGAATATATGTTCTAGTATTACCGAACTCCACTCAAGCTTCTATTCAACAACAGTACCGGGGTTAAAATGTTGCAATGCAGCCATATACCTGGGTAGAGATGCAAATGACTTATCCCAGTTACCATAAACAATTTCAAACGCACGTTTGTGCCCGAGAAATGCCATTCTATTGGTAATGGTGCACCCATATTCCTGGTGGACTGATGTTATACGCTCTTTGATCTTGTACCTTATGGGCACTTCAATGTGTGGAAGACAAGAGAAATCAATTCAACATTCAAGTTAAAATGATTCCCACTGAATGTGTCCATTTCACAATTGTGGGTTCCAATATATTTACCTACAACCCACATATTTGTTTTCTTCTTTCTCGCACGCAACATCTAATTACAACCCGTAAACCATCTACGAAAAAATAACCTTGTATACATCCGGAGATGACTCTGATACCGTGATCTCACGACACTCTTTTACGCTGTGCATTAGCACCGCCCTGGTTAGGCGCGCTTTATCGAAAAAAAGCATGCCCTTTGACAACACCATTGCTCTAGATTCATCCCACATTGCTGTCCGAATTTGGTCAATATCACTTGTGAGGGCATCCATAGTCGGCATATTTGGCAAATGATCAAGGTAGGGAATATACCTTGAATGAAACAGTACGTGGGACTTGTACACTCTTGGTCTAACGGGGGGGTGGAGCATGCTCCCTCGTCAAATCAGGTCCAGCATTCTCTTCCTCCTCATCATCACCCTCATCAGAGAAGGGTGTGTCATCTCCAGACTAATCGGTATAATTTTCATAATCACTATTCTCTTCCCGACTCCGTGCATCTGCCAAGACCCGATTAAATATGTCGTCTTCAGGAAATTGAATAAGCACATGACTTTCAAGTTGCTCGTTTTCACTACACAACCAACAAAATAATGAGTTACTCAAATTGATAAATACTTTACATATAACTATATCACTTCATTTACAAATTGTAATGTGTTGACATCCTATGATGACATTATCTTGTTGGTGATGACTCCCCGATGGACCACCATGATCCAACACACCAGAACTAGGCATATTCCAACAGGGCGTTGGTTCATAATTTGTAAAATTCATATTTGGCCGGTATCCCTGTGGAATATATGAGTGTTAATACAAATTCAATATAGCAAAAATAAACATCGTAACACAAAGAAAAATTAAAGTTTACCACTCGTCTTGTGGATTATGTAAACTAGGAGAGAAATTATTTCCTCGCTCCTCATTCGCCCGTGGAGATAAGGTTAGATCAGGCCAAACTCTTTCAGCCGGAACCTGTTCGGCTAAAACTACTCCAAAATAACCACCCGATGACTGAGGGATAGGGCCGTGCATAATTTGATAAATACCGAATTACCGTACCGAAACCGTAAATTTTGGTATTTGGTATTCGATATTTTGGTATTCGGTATGGTATTTGGTTTAATTTTAAAAAGAATTGGTATTTGGTATGATATTTGGTATTTTAAAATGAAATATCGAAATACCGATGCCGTGCCGAAATATATATTATATTACACAATACACATATTATTAATTATAACATAAATATAAAAACCTAAAATTTTACTTTCTTTTATTCTCTTAGTTCATCAATTAACTCTAAGCAAGTAACAAGATATTTCTAATTATTACATTTATTTTTTATGTACAATTTTTGTCTCTAGTTCATATTTATTGATTTTGGACAAAATTTTTGATAACAATATTTTTAGTTTTGTACTTTTTGAGTACTTTAATTAAGAATATTACAATCTATGGCTCTATGCACTAGTTAATATTCAAACGGAATAAACCGACGTTACCGAACCGAATAAATTGAAACCGAAAGGAGAAAAATCGAACCATACCGAATTTAATTAGGTACGGTATTGGTATAGCATTTTAAGAAACTGATTACTGAAAATACCTAACCGAAATGTCTTAATACCGTACCGTACCGTACCGATCAACAAACACCCCTATTGAGGGATATCCCTGCTTTGCTTAACCTCAGTATTGCGAACGTCTTCAACCTTGACATACATTTCTAACATTTTTATCACAAGAAATTCTCAGTATTCATCCGGAGTCCTAAAAAAACTCTCAAATTTTCATCGTCCCCGATGTTAAACTTAGCATAACAAGCAACCCTTAAGGAGTGACAGAATACAAATATCTTCCGGTTACTTTAAGGTTCACCGAGCGTTTGCTCACACTCTTTTTTTTTTTTTACATAACAATGATACCAATGTATCGTACTCCATTGTAAGTGGCAACTTAACATGAAACTATGGAGATAAACTATAGGTTACTGAGTTATTCGCCACCACAACCTCACCTCCCCCCAATATAATCAAACCCTTATTCTTCGCTCTTCAGACATTATGACAAAATGCAAAACAACTTAACAAAGAAATATTTCAAAAGACTTGAGAATATTTAAGAATGAATTTTAAATAAATTCTTAACCTCTTTAAATAAGGCAAAAACCAGACCGGAGGTACAATTTTTTTAGGTATAGCATCTTAAATAAGGGCGCTATACCCAATTGAATTATATATTGTTATGTCAGTTAAGCCCAGAAGAATTATTGGTGGGTCCACATAATATGTATAGCGCGATAAAGAAAGGCATTATATATATATATATAACGCCCTTTTAAATGGTGCTATATCTTAACGGGCAAACCGCATTTCCTTACCGCGCTAAATTTGGATCCAACAAGGTGCATATGCCACTGGGTGCATTTGTCAACTGACATACAAATTTATGTTATTGACTTAACTCTTTATAAGTCGTTAGATCACCCTACCTCATATATATATATTCACAGCAATATCATAATGTAAAGTCACTATAAGATAATTTTGAGAGAGAGAGCAGGGGGGATTAAAAGTACTGAGATATTGATCATATGGAAAAACTAACACTGCTTCTTATTCCGTTGTGTATACAAATTAAAGAACGTACAACAATTCTCTCCATCCGTATTCTGAGAAACGTGTAATTAACTCACTAATTATCTTCAAAAGATTATTGATCCATATCTGTACATGTACAAAGACTGCTTACAAATCAACAACTGGCCTTTTTATTTACTTTCTCTTCGTAATCTTCTATATGTGTGTGCTCATTCTCTATTCACACTTTGCTTCTTGAGAAGGGTTATTTCCCCCGTATCTCCATAATCCTTGATAATGATTGAAAATGCCCTCAGTGAGAATGTATTTCCAAATTTGAAGACTTATTTCTAAACCTCTATGAATCTTGATGAAGGAACTTTTGGTTGAACAAAAAAGATCAATACGAAGGAAGAACATGTATACAAAAAAATTGGCAAATAAAAAAGAAAATCTAGTGGAAGTGTTTTATAGTGGAAAATAAAGAAAGAAGTGTACGTATCTCTCAAAATTTTCTGTAAATGGGGTTGTGGAAATGATTCAAGTATAATGAATAGATGGAAGAAGACTTGGAAAGACAACAACGTTGGTATTTAGGTGAAGAAAGGTTGAAGGACTGACCTATTATCTTTCGAGTCGAATCTTTAGCCATAAACTCTCGCAGATTTCCCAATTATCCAAAAGAAAAAGAAAAAGAAAAAAAAATGGGAAAAGGGTATTTGTGTCTTTATTGTGTGGGGGGTGGGGTGGGGGTTGGAAGAGTAGTTATTCAACTTGAAAATCAAGGTAAGGTAAGGAGGAAACATTTGCCAACAAACCTTCCCAATCAAATTCTCCAATTCTTAAGCTTTCTCCATGCCAATGATGTTGATGATGATGATTCCCAAAACCAACCATATAGTCTTCAACTTTGAGACTTTGATCACTACTCTCACTCAACATCAACTGCTGGTTATTGTTACCATTTGTCTTCTTTTCAATCATCGAATTATAGTCAATATTGGCAGCAGTAATATTACTACTACTAAAATTAACATTATTATTATTCCCCCCCATACTTTTATTTCCACCACCCTCTAATGTGGGAACTGAAAAATCACTTCCTAACCCCATCGTACTATAGTTCTCCACAATACCATAATCCACAACGCCACCATCTCCATCAAATTGACCTAAACAAGGTGGAAAATTGTATAAACCTGCTCCGATTATGTCGTAGTTTGTATTGTCAAGTTGAGGGAAAGGATTAAAATGGTTGCTAGTAGATGAAGAATTGTCCATGCATAAGGTTGCCATGACATGATTTACGTCGTGTCCTTGCATAGGGATTATTCCTCCCATGAGTGCCCTAGGCTCGGAAGAGGAGTCGCTGGTGTTAGGCGATGACGTGCTGTTGTTATTATTCTTCAATCTCTTTTTTATTGTGGAATTCCAGAAATTCTTGATTTCATTATCAGTCCTCCCTGGAAGACGAGCTGCAATTTGTGACCACCTGTAATATATGCAAAATAAGGTTAAAAATAAAAGAAAGAACCGTAACTTGCAAAGAGCATATATTCTCTGCATGCATTATGAAAGTTTAATCGTCAGAAACAGTGTTATTATAATTGTTGAAGGTACTTTTTTCTGTTTTAAAAGAAAATTCTGACACATCTCCAAGTGTTTGACAAAATCAAATTAACAAAACAAGGAATAGAGTAAATACTTACAGAAATACATAAAAGAAAGACAGCAGACAAATAGGTTTTAATAAGAAGTCGTTGGTACTTATTTAATCTTAATTTATAGCATTATTTTATTGGTTCTTGGCAAAGTCTCACTCAAATTTTCCTTCCAGTTTTCCTTATTATATAACAAAAAAGAAATCTCCTATTTGAATCGGATGCTGAAAATAGGATAACTCCAATCATATTTCTGACTCTTTTCTATAATTTCTAGAATTTCTTGTGCAAACTATTGCTCCGAAACAAGTAACCACCCATGTTTTGTACATTTAGAAATACCCTTCTCATGGCATGATATCATTTAGTTAGTAAATAAAGATTTATATTGCATTACATAAAAGAAAATGATAATTGGGTAGGAAAAGACCAAAGAATTATGACAATCCTTTCCAAAATTTTCTTAATTACGGTGAACTAGGAGTTTAGTTTGATTTGGTCCAGCTCTTCAAATTTTCAGCTGACTGGGTAACTATTGGCAACGATTTCATCTTTCATATGATTTGTAAGGTAAGTGGCGAACATCCATATACAAAGTTTTATCCACTGATAGTAAAAAAAATATTTATACAATAATATCACTTATAATTGCAAGTAACTTTAATTAATATATCATTAATGGATAAACTACAATAAATGATAAGTAACCTACTATATTAACAGGTAAAATTACACTGATGGTGCTAGAAAGTGTTATATTTTGTCAAGTGTATATATAAATATTAAACTGTGTGGAAGATTTTCCGTAAATTATAGCTATAATCTTACTTCCATTCTTTATAGCTACGTACCCAACCAGCCTTAAAACATTTTACTGCCAGTAAAAACCTCTACATTGTTAAACTTGAGAGAGTAGAATTAATGGAAGGTAGAAAATGTGTGAAAGAATTAGGTAATACGTACCTATTTCCAAGAATGGAATGCAAATGAACAATGTGTTCTTCTTCTTGAGGAGAAAAGGCGCCGCGTTTAAGGTCAGGCCTCAAGTAATTAATCCAACGGAGGCGACAGCTTTTGCCACACCTATGCAAGCCAGCATTTCTAGCAATGTCACTCCAACATCCTTGCCCATTTGTTAACATGTAATTCATCAGCTTCTCATCTTCCTCTGGTGACCATAACCCTTTTCTTAGTTTTGCCTTTGTATTATTATTACAACTATTCCCTTTCCCCTTCATCATTGATGATACATGATCTGGCTTCCTCATTACAAGAATTATAAGAAGATGGAATATGTTTTGATATGATGAATTAATTCCGACTTGCTAGGCTTTGATGGTGAAAATATATGAAGAAGCTATATAGAAAGGTATATTGAGAAAGAGAGTGAAATATAAGAGAGAAAAAAAAAAAGAAAAAAAAAGATTATGTGAAGTGGAAGCAAAATATGTTCCATTTCTCATACACATATGATGATTACCTTGTGAGTGAAGAAAAATGCAACGAAAAAGACTGGATAGAGTCAAAGACAAGAAGACCAACCATCACTCTCTCTCTCTTTCACCATAGCTTCTTGGCAGGTCCCCCTCAATCCGTTTTCCACTCCACCTATATTATTTTCTTTAACCAACTAATTTCCCATTTCATTTTTTTTTATTCCTTTCTAGCAATTAATAATAATCTTTTCTAAAAAAACAACCCCACAAAACCATCCCTTTCATCATCACCATTACCACCCCAAGAAGCTTTCATTTCTCTTTCTTTGCCTTCATCTTCTCACGTGTACCTTAAGTCTAAACTCAAGAGAGAGATCTAGAGAGAGAGAGAGAGTACATATGTACATTCACAAAATTAAAGCTAGTAGTACTTGTTGTACACATTTTCTTGTATGATAGTAACCTAATAGGTTGATAATGGTACGCGTGTCTATGTCTACGTTGTCTATCATGAAGCTTTTCTTTTAACTTTCTTAATTTTTATTTTCTTGTTTTTTAAGGATCTTTAATGGAGTTGTTTGTTGCATGAAGAATGAGAATAACGTTCAGAGTATAAGCCTTTCAGTTTCATCTAACGGATTTTTGAAGCAAATTACCTGTCGCCAGATACATTTGTGTCTTTGAAATGATTAGTGCTTCATTTGCTTTGTTAATATATATACTATTATTATTAAATATTGCATATAGGGAATAGTTATTCCTCAACACTATACCAAACTTCATTCTTGTAAAGTAAGTTATAGTAGTAAAGAAATAATTTGTTACTCCGTGTGAAGACAAATTTGGTATTTTTGTTCTTCTATGCAATCATGGGTTTGCCTTAAAGAAGGGAATTGGTGATATAACAAATAAATTTCCTAAAAGAATATGCTATAAGCGTCAAAGCTTGTGGTTTGATTCATGATCAGCATGTCTTACTTTGATTAAAATAAAAGATTAATCGGGAAGTATCACTTGCCCTAAGAAAGAAGACGAAAAAAACAAGAACATTCCGAAATCAAAATTCCTTTGGTATTTTGCTATGAAGAGAGATAAAAAAATTAAAAAGAAGTAAATACAATCTGCTAAATGTTTCTCGGTTGAAGAGTACAAGTCAGAGTTATAATTTATTTTAAATGAATAAAGTAGGGAAATAAAATTAAAGAAGAGAGGAATTAAGTAAAATAATACCTAGCTCGCTTTTTATTATACAAGGGTTTTAGTCTTTTATTTTTTCATCAAAATCCATTCTCTATTGTTTTTCTATTATGTAAATTCTATATAGCCATGTGTTTTGCACATTAATCTTTCCTTTAGAGTGTTTTGCTTTCCCTGTTTTGTACTTTAAAATCCGTTTCACATGGAAGAAAACAATCTTTAGGAATGAAAGCAATCTTTGACCACTATATATGCGGGTCTGGAGAAATTATTGTCAAACAATGCATCATGTGTTAAACATTTATAACTTGAATTGTTAGCTCATTGGTGAAGTTTGAAAATTACGGAAGTTCTTTTAAAAAATATTCTTTTGGATCGAATTTATTTTTAGAATTTCTATTCTATTCTTTTGGATGCATTTAGTGTTCTTAAATAGATCAATATGAATATACATAATATGCCGACATCATTTAAAATACCATACAATGTATCTACACGTACTTTGGAATAGAAAGTAAAACATTATAATCACCGCAATCACAAATCCAAATGCAGTTATAAGTCGAATAGTGTTTGTTCAATTTTCATAGTACAAAAGTTATGTGTCTTCTCTCTATCTATTTATTTATCTAACTAATTACCTTAATTACGAAAAATATATATTTTTAATCGATCATAAATATAATAGCTGATAAAATACATATATTCCATGTATTCATGATGTTCCCAGTCTCTCTAAGTGATTGCCTTTCATTACCTAATCCAGGCGTTCATATATATGGAGTGGTTACAATCATATAAGCATGAAAAAAAACACCATCAGAGTATCTCTATCAACCAACGAGGCAAATCAATGGTGTTTTCACTGTCTTTGTCAATTTACGAAAAATCTGAGGCGCTGTCTTTAATTTGAGTATATATATTTTGAAATGTTTGCATGCTGAGTTGGACTTACAAATGGAAAAATAACAAGTGGACAAGATATACTCTAAGCTACTCAAAGTTACATAAATCTACTACGTACCCACAGCTGTACAGATAACATATATTTTATCTTTACTTCTTCCATCTACTCAAGCCAAGCAACATGGTTCTTGTTCAATAAGGAGCAAGAAGCATACCCTCCCCCCACCCCACCCTTCCTCCACCCCTAAAAAGAAAAATAGATAGGACCCATCATGTGACATTCGGCTAATAGTTTTAGTAGGACTAACCAACCCAAAGGTGGATTCAAGTTAAATTCGGAACTCTACCATAACTTATTTCATATATAAATTATTTCGTGAATTTTTTTTTAATACACAAGGTTAGACAAGTCACTTACCTCGAACCAAGCTCAAATTAGTTTGTAAGAATACTTTTTCTTCGATTATCCGACTCCGAATGACCCAAATCTAGCCAAACACAATTACATATCATAAATACAACTATAATAGACTAAGCTAATTAATGAAATCAAGACTTTAACAAGAAATTCGAAAACCGCCCTAAAAAGCTTTCCTGGGCCCATATCTTGAAATCGGGTAAAAGTCACAAAATATGAATATTCATTCACTCACGAGTTCACTCGTACCAAAATTACTCAAATCCGATGTCAAAATCTCAATCAAAACCAAAAAATTTGATTGAAGAACTTTTCCCTTTTTTCCCAATTTTCTCTACCCAAATCCGAAAATAAATGATGGAATTAATGATAGATTAGTTGGATATAACAAAAAATAAATGAAGAATCATTACCCAATCGATGCCTCTGAAAATCCCTCAAAATTTCGTCCAAATCCGAGCTCCCTATCTCAAATTTTGATAAAAGTGGCTAAACCCTCGTTTTGAAATGTTTAATACTGCCCAGGCATTCCTTCTTTGCTAATGCGGCACACCCCTCGCGTTTGCGTTGAAAAAAAATCACTGACCAAAATTCCTCTATCGCGAACGCGAGTACCCTCGCGAACGCGTAGCTTCCACTGCTTGTTGCTTCGTGAACACGTTCTCCACTATGCGAACGCGTAGGACAAAGCCATGGGGTCCCAGCTGCTCTACTTCCTCTACGCGAATGCGATGCCCTTCACGCGTTCGCGATGCACTGCTGAACACACCTTCGCGAACGCGGGCTCTACTTCGCGAATTCGAAGAACAATTCTCCTCCTATCTCCAGCTCCTCTTCGCGAACGTGGAACACCCGCGAACGCGAAAAAGGACACCAGCAACTGGAAAACCAGAAAATCGGCTATCTCTCTCAAGTCCAAAATGATCCGTTAACCACCCGAAATCAACCCGAGACCCCCAGGACCTCACCAAACATACCTACAAGTCGTAAAACACCATACGAACTTAATCAAGCCCTCAAAACACATCAAACATCGACAAAACACAAATCACCCTCCAATCCAAACATAATGGACTTGAAACTTCAATCTTCTACAACGATGCCGAAACTTATCAAACCACATCCGATTGACCTCAAATTTTACACACAAGTCATAATTGACATTACAGACCTACTCCAACTTCCGGAATCGAAATCCGACCCCTATATCAAAAAGTTCACTTCCAGTCAAACTTCCTAAAAATTCAACTTTCGCATTTCAAGCCTAATTTAGCTACAGACCTCCAAAACAAAATCCGGACACACTCTTAAGTCCAAAATCACCCCACGAGCTAGCGGAACCGGTGAAACTCTATTCTGGAGTCGTCTTCACATAGTTTCAACTACGGCCAAAATCCTAGAACTTTAGCTTCCGTTTTAGGGACTAAGTGTCTTAAAAACACTCCGAAATCATGAACAAACACTCCCGACAAGTCACATAAGAAGAAAAAGATAGGGAAGCAATAAACAGGGGATCGAGGCTATTACTCTCAAAATGACCGGCCGGGTCATTGCATTCTCCTCCTCTTAAAACAATCGTTTGTCCTCGAACGAGTATAGAGACATACCCGAAGTGGTGAAAATATGAGGATAATGGCTGCACATATCATGCTCGGTCTCCCAACTCGCCTCCTCGACTGGCTGATCCCTCCACTGAACCTTCAGGGAAGCAATGTTCTTTGACCTCAGCTTTCGAACCTGTCTGTCCAAAATGGCCACCGGCTCTTCAATGTAAGATAAATCCTTGTCCAACTGGACTGAGCTGAAATCCAACACATGAGACGGAACACCATGATACTTCAGGAGCATAGAAACATGAAATACTAGATGAAATCCTGCTAGACTGGGAGGCAAGGCAAGCTCATAAGTAACCTCCCCAACACGTCGCAACACCTCGAGTGGGTCGATAAACCTTGGGCTCAGCTTGCCCTTCTTTTCGAACCTCATAAAACCCTTTACGAGTGACACCCGGAGCAAGACCGGCTCTCCAACCATGAATGCAACATCGTGAGCCTTCCGATCCGCATAGCTCTTCTGTTTGGACTGGGCTATGCGAAGCCGATCCTGTATCACCTTAACCTTCTCCAGGGCATCCTGAACCAAGTTTGTACCCAATAAGCTAGCCTCGCCCAGCTCGAACCAACCCACTGGAGACCGATACTGCCTACCATACAGAGCCTTATACGGTGCCATCTTGATGCTCGACTGATAACTGTTGTTGTATTCAAACTTTGCAAGTGGAAAAAACTGATCCCAACCTCCAAACTCCATCACACAAGCACGAAGCATATCTTCTAATATCATAATAGTGCACTCAGACTGTCCGTCTGTTTGAGGGTGAAATGTTGTGCTCAGCTCCACTCGAGTACCCAACTCATGTTATACGACCCTCCAAAATGTGATGTAATCTGCGTACCCCGGTAAGAGATGATGGATACCTGTACGCCATGAAGCCTGACGATCTCGCGGATATAAACTCGAGCGCCAGCTGCTCGGAAGAATATGTAGTCATCACAAGAATGAAATGACCTGACTTGGTCAGCCAATCCACAATCACCCAAACTGCATCAAAATTCCGTTGAGTCTGTGGAAGCCCAACAACGAAATCCATAGTGATCTGCTCCCATTTCCACTCTAGAATCTCTAACTTCTGAAGCAACCCACCTGGTTGCTGATGCTATTACTTCACCTGCTGACAATTTAGACATCGAGCTGCATATTTCACTATGTCATTCTTCATCCTCCTCTACCAACAATGCTGCCTTAAGTTCTGATACACCTTCACAGCATCGACGAATGGAGTATCACAAACTGTGAGCCTCTTGGAGAATCAACTCACACAAACCATCCACATTGGGCACACATAGCCTACCCTGCATCCTCAATGCACCATCATCCCCAGTAGTGATCTCCTTGGCGTCACTGTGCTGGACCGTGTCCTTAAGGACAATCAGATGGGGTTCATCATACTGACGCTCCCTGATACCGTCATAAAGAGAAGATCGAGAGACCACATAATCCAATACTCGACTCGGTTCAGAAATATCAAGTCTAACAAATTGGCTAACTAGGGCCTGAATATCCAACGCTAATGGCCTCTCTGCTACTGGTAGATATGCTAAGTTCCCCAAACTCTCCACCCGGCGATTCAAGGCATCGGCCACCACATTGGCCTTCCCGGGATGGTACAAAATGGTGATATCATAATCCTTAAGCAGCTCCAACCACCTCTACTAAGTTAAGATCCTTATGCTTGAACAAATGCTGCGAACTCCGGTGATCGGTGTAAATCTCACAAGGGACACCGTACAAATAGTGCCGCCAAATTCTCAAGGCATGAACAATAACTGCTAACTCAAGGTTGTGGAAAGCATAGTTCTTTTCATGAACCTTCAGCTGTCTGGACGTGTAGGCAATCACCCTACTGTCATGCATCAAAATCGCACCGAGACCAATCCGTGATTCATCATAATATACACTATAAGACCCCGAACCTATAGGAAATACCAATACTGGGACTGTAATTAACACTGTCTTGAGCTTCTGAAAGCTCTCCTTACACTCCTCTATCCAACTGCATGAATCACCCTTCTGGGTCAGCCTGGTCATAAGTGCTGCAATAGAGGAGAAACCCTCTACAAATCGACGGTAATACCCCGCCAAACCAAGAAAAATCTGGATCTCTGTAGCTGAGGACAGTCTAGGCAGATTTTGCACTACTTCCACCTTCTTTGGATCCACTTTGATCCCATCACTCGATACTACATGACCCAAGAATGCAGAGTCTAGCCAAAACTCACACTTTGAAAATTTTGCATATAACTTCTTTTCTCTCAAGGTCTGAAGCACAGTCCTCGGGTGCTGCTCATAATCCTCTCGATTTTGGGAGTACACCAGAATGTCATCAATAAACATCATGACGAATGAGTCAAGATAGGACCTGAACACAATATGCATCAAGTGCATAAAAGCTGATAGGGCTTTGGCCAACTCAATAGACAACACAAGGAACTCGTAGTGACCATACCGAGTCCTAAAAGCAGTATTTGGGATATCTGGCTCCCGAATCTTCAACTGATGAAGCCTGAACGTAAGTCAATCTTGGAAAACATCCTGGCACATTGTAACTGATCAAACAGGACATCAATACGTGGCAATGGATACCTATTCTTTACTGTAACTTTGTTCAGATGACGGTAATCAATGCACATATGCATAGAACCATGGAGCACCCCAAGGTGACATACCGGGGCCGAATGAAGCCCTTATTAAGAAACTCCTGTAACCGCTCCTTCAACTCTTGTAACTCAGGAGAAACCATACAATATGGAGGAATAGAGATGGGCTGAGTGCCCGACAACATGCCCAAAATAATATCAAAGTCTACCATGCTGAGCAATAATAAATCTGCTATAGTCCAAAACCACAAAGAACAACCAAACACAACCAATACACACGGTCCACAACAAGAGAATCTCCCACAGGTGTAGACACATAAACAGGGGAACTCAAAGAATCACGAGATATGCCCAAATATGGGGAAAAATAAGAGGACACATAGGAATAAGTAGAGCCTGTATCAAATAAGACCGACACATCTCTATGAAAAACTAGAACAATACTTGTAATGACAAAGTCGGAAGCAACTGCCTCTGTACAAGCAGGAAGAGCATAATATCTGGCCTGGCCTCTCCCTCTAGGGAAACATCTACCTCTCCGACCTCAACCTCAAGCTGGCTGAGCAGGTGGGGCAGTAGTTGGTGCTGTAATCATAGCCTAAGGACCCGGTGGAGCACACGGTGGCTGAGAAGTCTGTGGATGTGTACCCTTCCTAAGTCTAGGGCAATCCTTCATCATATGGCGAGTGTCACCACACTCAAAACAAGCACTCGAAGGGCATGGCTGCTGTGACTGTCTCGGGCCAGGTCAGCTGGACTGACCGCTAAAAGCACCCCGTGCAGGAGGTACACTAGATACTGGTGCATAATAAGGCTCTTGGGGCCTAGAAGGGACCGAAATACCACTGGCGGCTGGAAGAGCTGAGTGAACAGGGCGACTCACATAACCCTTACCATGGCGAACTGCAGCTGGGGCATGAGTACCACTATAAGTGCCCGACTCTCGATACCTCTTGGCCTCCCTCTCCTCTCTATCCCGAGCAAGCATGCCCTCCAATCTCCTAGAAATAATCACAACCTGCTGGTAAGAAATATCCATCTCCAACTCCTGGGCCATGCTAATCCTGATACTGGGGTGGAGTCCCTCAATAAATCGTTGAACCCTATCTCGAACTGTGGCAACCAAGGCTGGTGCATGTAATGACAAGTCACTCAAGTGAATTACATACTTTGACACAGTCATAGAACCCTGGACCAGCACCTCAAACTCCGTGTGCCATGCGTCCCTGAGACTCTAAGGAACATACTCCCTCAAAAACATGTCCGAGAACTGAGTCCATGTAAGTGAAGCTGCCTCAGTTGGACTACCCAACTCATAAGCACGCCACCACTGATAGGATGTTCCTCTAACCTGGAATGTAGTAAAAGAAACCCCACTCGAATCCGCTACACCCATAGTACGAAAAATATGGTGACACTCCTCCAAAAAACCCTAGGCATCATCTATCGCCAATCCACTAAAGGTAGGAGGGTGGTACTTCTTGTACCTCTCAAGTCTAACCTGCTCCGCTTCAAAAACTTCTGCACTCTACTCGGGTCGGACTGGAGCTAACAGCTGCATCGGTATAATCTCTAGGACCTGGTCAACCTGAACCCGCTGCTCTGGGGTACGGGTTGCGGGAGTCTGGGCTCCTCCCCGGGCCTGAGATGTGGCAGGAACAAGTGGAACCAATCCAACCTGAGCTAAGGTGCTGAACATGCTCAGAAACTGGGCTAGAGTCTCCTAGAGGGATGGTGCAGTAACAGGTACTTCATGTGCCTACTGGGGGCTCCTCTGTAGCAGCTCGTGCGGTTGCTCTGGCTGCACCGCATGGACTTCTTCGAAATCTACCCCGACCCCTCGCAGCTCTAGCAGGGGGAACGGGTGCCTGGTCATCAGATCCGCATGTACATGTCCTTACTATTTGTGAGAGAATAGAATACAGAAGTACAGAATTTTAAAGTCAACAAATTTTTGCACGACAAGGTATCAAAGAAGTGTAATTTTTCCTAATAGTTCCATATCCTCCCGAAGATAAGTACATATGTCTCCGTACCGATTCGGGAGACTCTAATAAATCGGCTTGTGACTCATGACACCTATGAACCTAGAGCTCTAATACCAACTTGTCGCGACCCACAACTCCTTCTGTAAAACATCGTGATGGCACCTAGTCTCTACGGCTGGGTAAGCCTTACAAATTGCGGAAGTAACAAAAATGAAAGTAAAACTTAACAACTAACTACAATAGATAACTGAATAACTAGTAACAATGTCGCTCAGCATGTACAATAACCAATACTCTAGAAACACACAGTTTTCCCAAACCCGAAACATCATAAGTCACAAGCTACAGATGGAAGTAGTATCTCTATCCACCAGAGTCTAATAAAGGAAATACATAAGGTAATTGACATAGGGGAGAATAGTGGGGGACTCCGAGGTCTGCAGACGTGGCATATATACCTTGAAGTCTCCAAACTGTTACTGCTCACTGATGACGTGGATGATAATGAGCACCTGGATCTGCACACAAAACATGTGCAGAAAAGTAGCATGAGTACACCACAATGCTACCCAGTAAGTGACAAGCCTAACCTCGGTCGAGTAGTGACAAGGTCAGGTTAGGCCCATTGGTATATAATAAATAAAGTAGGAGAAATGTATAGTATTATAAGAGACTAGATTTTAATAAAAAGGAAAACACAACAAAAATAGTAGTACAATACACAATGATAAACAACAGAGAATCTCCCGAGATATCGTCTCTTAATCCCAAAGTAAATATGCCAAGAGATCTCTCGAGGTACTGCGTCGTAGTCTCAAAATAAATGTACAGGGAGAACTCCCGAGGTACCGCCTGATAAGTGGGATTTTGACTACTTATTAGCGCCTTTTAGCTTTTGTTTTAGTCCAAGAGTGTTTAACTGTATTCCCGAAAACTGATGAAATATACTTACTTGCAGGAGTATTGTAAAATGATCCATTACGATGAAATCCAACTCAAGAAGGAGTGCTTTTGAACAAGGAAAAAAATCAAGCACACAAGCTCAAGTGCGGACCACAGATTTCTATCTGAGGCCACAGAATGTGAAGAAGAATCAACATAGCTCCAGCGCAAAGTGCGGACCGCACAATAATTGTGCAACCATAGAAGTCAAAGTTCAGAGATATCAACTACAAGCTCAAAAAGAAATGCAGATCGCACTATAATTGTGCAGCCGCAGAAATCAACAATTCGACCGCACTCAGGAAATGTGCGGTCCGTAGAAGAGCCCAGTACGACCGTGCCCCAGTATTGTGTGGATCGCATAACTTAAGAGATGCGGCTGCAATCTAGAATTTTGCGGCTGCAGAACCAACTCCTCTCAAGATCTGAAGAAAAGTGCAGACCACACACAGAATTATGCGGCCGCACTCAAGATTGTGCGGATTGCACTTGAATTGTGCGGTTGCATTTAAAATTATGCGAACTGCAGATCAGCTACTACGACCGCACTTCCAAAATTGTACGCTCCGTAAAGCCCATCTATGGATGCACTCAAAATTGTGTGGACCACACTTCGTCATCATGCACACTATTATGTCTACAACTGTTTTATATTCTTGGATTTGAACTTTAACTAACCCCTGTTGCTATGTATTGTAGACAGTGGTTAGATCAAGAGGACGCGGTGATACATCCAAGGGGAGGGGTGAACCCTCCCGAGGCCGAGGTAGGGGTACCCTTCCACTCGTTGTGCAAAAAGGGATTTCTAAAAATGCAACCACAGGGACAGGTAGGGCTGCAGAGCCCTCAGAATCAAGTTCATACATCCCTTCTAGGGAAGGATCTGAGGGCCACTCGATGGAACAACAACCCGATGCCTAATCTCAACCACAACAATTCCCAGAGAGATATCAGCTCTGAAATGAGCCTTCCACCTCAGCAAGCACTTCTGAGGCTTCGGAAGATGGCAGCCAGGGTTCAGAACCCTCATCTACTCACACCCCCATCGCACCATTCATAGTTGATGATGATGATGATATTCTGGATGATAGTCGAGGGGGTGATACCAGGGTTGCCGGCCTTGAGAGGTTGAAAAATAAGGAGATTTGGGAAGATAGATTCGTGAGCCTGACATCTTTTACCAGGTTTCGAGAGTGGTGGCCTTACATTTCGCTCACACTTGAGCGTCAGTTTCTTTTAAAAGACTTGGATAGGTTCAATCCGAATATGGAAAAGCAGTTGCAGGAGAGAAAATAGTGGACATGGTTCACTCAAAGCGTGATGGATACCAAGGATCACTTAGTCCGTGAATTCTATGCTAATTCGGCGCACATGAAGAAATGGGCTAAGATGACTAAGGTGATAAATTTGAAAGTAAGATTCAATCAGAGCACCCTGAACACCTATTTGGGGCTTGAGGAGGTGGAGCCAGTTCAATACTTGGAGAAGTTTGCAATGGGTGATGTGGCTCGCCCTTGGTTAGCTGAGATTTTAGCAGCTCAGGACCACCACCACCATAGATCACAACAGGGGTTCTCATTCAGCGGGCCACCCTCAACTTTGAAGCAAAAGGGTGGCAAACATTTGTGTGCAGTCGCATAGACCCGAGCCAGAATAAGAACAACCTCCCATTCCCTCGGGCAGTCTTAGTTGCCTCCATTATTGCCGGGTACCCAATCAATGTGGGTGCCATCATGTCGGCCAACATGTCTCTGGTTGTCAGGCAGGGTGAAAGCTCCACATGTATCCCGACACTATGATGGAGTATCTTACGGATGCGGGGGTGGAGCCCAAGAATTTTTATACAAAGGTTCAGGATAAGAATCCCTTCTCCTGGTACACTCTGAATGACCCGAGGAACCCGAAGAACAAGGGTAAGTCGACTACTACCGTAGGCTAGTCTGATGAGCCATTAACGGTAGTTGCAAAGTTAGCTGCCATGCCTTCTATAACAGCCATGCCTTACATAGCAGTCAGGCCTTCCACTGAGATAGCTGCCATTCCTCCACCTCTATATTCAGGGCCATTGGAATCAGTGTCTTCATCCTCTAATTATCCGCTCTCTGCGCTGCGAGTCTCCCAGACACTGGCTAGTCTCAACAACTGGATGCAGATAGCCACTGCAAAGCTGTCTGACCTATCCAGTGCTGTTGCAACACATGCTTCTATCCCAACACCCCAGATTCCTACGTCAATGGAGGAAACTTTGAAGAACATATTAGAGAATCAAAAGGCCACCATGGACACTTTGGTGGCACATAGGGGAGCAATTGAGGAGCTTGGGAAGTAGGTGAAGAAGATGAGGAAATCGCAGGCTTCAAGGAAATCAGTTGACAAGTTGAGACAAGAGGTAACCAAGATAGCAGCAGCTGGTGATCTTCCATTTGACTTATTGATGGAGACAAATCCATCATTACAGCAGACCCAACGCACCATCAGCATCAGTGGCACCAGCTGGCCAGTCTGAGGAGCCAAACTTCGTTGCCCATACTGCTGAGGTGGTGCAACATATGTTCACCAACCCAGCTACTCCCCGAGCAGAGGATGATGATATCCAGTTGGAGGAGCCTGAGGGAGGTGATGCTTCTATGGACACTGAGACCACATAGGGAGTCCTCTATACTCTTTCCCTTCCTTGTTTTAATTTTTCTTAATCATTGAGGACAATGCTTATTTTTATTCAGGGGGTGGAGTATTTTGATTTGACAGTTGAATTTGGCATGTAATAACTGATAACATTCTCTCTTTATTTATTTTTTCTCTTATCTCTCTATTTATATATATTCTCTTTCCCTTTCTCAATTTGTATATTCATTTTTGCTTTCAATAGTTTACTTCATAGCTTCTTTATTTTGTTTTCTTAGTAGTCAATGTTTAGCCTAATAGATTCTTATTTACTTTAATAGCTTCTTTTTTATTTAGTAGTTTCTTTTTATGTTTAAGTGATTAATAAGCCTTTATTTTTCTTAATGCGACAGTTCTTTCCAATGGTGGTTTTTGTGTGAACCGGGTGACTATTCCCAATGATGGATGGCGTGACAACCTTCTTAAGGGATTGAGTCCGTTTTTTATGTTTAGGTAAGAACAATAGTAATGATGAATAATAGAGTCAAGCATGCTTCATTTGGTACCAACACACTTAACTACATGCTTATGATAAAAAACAACTTCTTGGAAAGAAATAGCTCTAGTTAGTGACATTTTGACTCTTGTGGTGACTTAGGTTATCGTCGAGTGGTTTAGTTGAACCATTAGTGATTTTAAATCTTGAATATGATTGTTGTGGGCCCTAGACACTATCCTCTTTAACAATTCATCTGTGTGATAGATGAATGTTTTGTTGCAAGTCCAAGTACCCGTGCGAATGGTCTAGATCTTGCCTCGAATGTGTTTCTAGGAGAAATTTTAAATTTTTCTTGGCTTGAGAAGTGATTGTAGGCTCTCCTTGACATGTTTTGAAATTTTCCATGTCCCACCAATCCCATTATCCATAGTCTACCCTTTTGATCCTAAAACCTTTCTCATTTGATAACCACGTTACAAGCCTTTAGTCGTTTTGTAATGACCCTCTCTTGGCACCCGAGCTTTCCTTAACACTCATGAGAAACAATTGGCTAAAACATAAGTTTGGGGGACAGACGAGAAGTTTGAAAGTGGTATCAAGGTACAAAAAGATAAAAGAAATGAAGAAAAGGAAAGGCAAATAAAACTAAAGAAATAACAAAAGAAAAATACAAAAAGAAAGTGAATAAGTTGAAGAGTTGAAGGGATTCAAAGAAAAGCAACAATTCAAAGCATGGAGAAAACAAAGAAGGAGAAAATGAATATCCTGACCAAGAAAGAGTGATGTCAAGTCTCTCTAGTTCCCCTAAGGAAAAATAAAAGGTCTCAAAGAGTCGGCAAAGCATGAGCTAAAAAGAGAAAATGGAGCGCTTAAATACAGATGAACCTGTTCTATTCCAATATTTCCTACCTTAGTCCAAAAAAACCTTCATTACATTCTGAAAAAGCCCTACGTGATTTCAAGCCGAGTGAACTTACATTAGTGATGATTTACATGAGGGGAAAACATGTGGTACTTAGAGCCGTACTTGTGACATTCTTTTGAGATAGATGAGTGAACTTTTCACAAATCCTTGAATTAAGTGCTACATTCTTAAGTGAGATATGCTAACGGAGAGTAGAGGACGAGGAGTTTGGGATCCACAATAACCTACATGAAAGAGCGAACTTCCTTGACGAGTAAAGTCAACTCTTGATGCTTTAGTGTCACATTACAACTATTTGTGCTTAAAAACTTCGAATCATTGCCTTGTTGATAATTCATAAGTGTTGTGGATAATTGTTGGTCTCAATTTATCTGTCTTTGATTCACTTTAGATTAGCTGGAATAGCCTTTATCTTCTGGAGGTGGGAATTACATTATTTTCTTGAGGACAAGCAAAAGCTTAAGTTTGGGGGAGTTGATAAGTGGGAATTTTGACCACTTATCAGCGCCTTTTAGCTTTTGTTTTAGTCCAAAAGTGTTTAACTGCATTCCCGAAAATAGATGAAATATACTTACTTGCAGGATTATTGAAAAATGATCCATTACGATGAAATCCAACTCAAGAAGGAGTGATTTTGAACACGGACAAAAATTAGGCACACAAGCTCAAGTGCGGACCGTAGATTTCTATCTCCGGCCGCGGAAAGTGAAGAAGAATCAACAGAGCTCTAGTGCAAAGTGCGGATCGCACAATAATTGTGCGGCCGCAGAAGTCAAAGTTCAGAGAGATCAAATTCAAGCACAAAAAGAAATGTGGACCCCACTATAATTGTGCGGCCGTAGAAATCAACTTTGTAACCGCACTCAGGAAATGTGCGCTCCGTAGAAGAGGCCAGTGCGGCTGCACCCAAAATTGTGCGGACTATAGAACTTAAGAGATGCGGCCGCAATCCAAAATTGTGCGGCCACAATCCAAAATTTTCCGGCCGCAGAACCAACTCCTGTCAAGAGTTAAAGAGAAGTACGAACCGCACAGAGAATTGTGCAGCCGCAGAACCTCTGAAAGAATATTTTTTGTCCGAAAATTCCAGCTTTGTATAAATAGACTTCTTTCACGAAATTAGGACAAGTTTTGAATACTGAAAAGTCTATAGCCGTTTTTCTTTACCCTTTTAGGAAACTTTAGCTTATATTGGTGATTTAACATTCGATTTTCATCTATTAATCTTGCAATATGAATCTTATCATCTTTTCTTCTTTATTTTCTTCAATACCCAATATGAGTAGCCAGATTTGTAGCTAGGGTTGTGACCTAATCGTAGTGTGTGAACCTAATGGGAATTTGATTTAGGGCATGTTTATGGTTGAGTGTTTATTATTTATCCTTGTTCTTGCTATTAATTGTAGAATTAATAGTTGCAAATATTAGTTCATGCCTATTTGACTTGGTCTCTTCTTGACAAAGAGAGGCTTAGTCTAGGAAAGCTTGGCTAACAAGAATTTGGATGAAATTAAGAGATTGATAGTCCCGATTAAAGGGTTGAACCTAGTGATAGTATAACCCGACTTGAGCATTTTATCAATTTTTTTTTCCAATATCAATTTGGACTTGAGAAAGACAAATTGGGAAAAATCACTTTCTTACCAAGAGGTATTGAGTGGGTAATTGTGTGTTGATAGCTATAATACACCCCGACCAACACAACATGCTTTGAAGTTTACAACCCATTAGGAAAACACCTAGGTGGAAGTCATAGTATTAGGCCTTTTAAATTACTTGAAAACAACAACAAAAACAAAATTCTCTAGCTTTATATCTTAGACTTGTAATCCGTAGCGTAGTTTTAGAAGTAAAAACAAAACTACATTTGTGGAAGTGCAATCAAGATACTTCATGTGCTTGATCCAAATATATACTACTAATCCCATCTCAGCTCCCTGTGGAATCGATCCCGACTCCTTGTTAGGTATTAGTATTGCAATCGACCATTTCACAAACCCGAATAGAGGTGTGACTTGGACGAGATCACCGTCAGTCCCACATCTTTTTTCCCGAGGGGATATGAGAGTTTTTCCAATTAAAGTGACATTAATCGAAATGGGAATATTTATTTATATCTCAGAGTCTCCACTTGGGATAATTTATGGTGTCCCAAGTCACTGGTTTATTTTAAATCCCAAATCGAGGAGATTGACTCTATTTATGGTCCGCGAAACACAGAAGACCGTGTAAGAAATTTTGTTAACCTGGGAGAAGGTGTAATGTTGATACCTAATTTTTCCCATATATATTTTGTAAATATATATATACTTTCAAAATAGTACATGAGCATCAACTGGTATTTTTCCATAATGTTTTGTAATTTTTAAAAGATTTTAATCAATTTATTCGTGCGTTTTATTACATAAATAATTATTAATTGCATCACAAATAATTTCGTTATGATTTATTATCTAATTTTTACCATTTATATTCATATCAAGCTTTAAACATTTTATTTATAATTATATTTGCATCTTTAGGCTATAATTGCGATAATTTTGCAATAATAGCATATATATGCATAATTACATTATTTATACAGAAAAATGGCTTTTTATATTTTTTATAATATTAAGTAATTATTTTAAAATATTTTCATGCACAAATGACATTTTTATTATTTATAAATTATTTTATAAATTTAACTGGGTATTTAAAACATAGCCCATTTTTTAAATTAATTTCGGACCTACCCTAACCCAATTACCCCAGCCCAATACATTAACCAGGCCCAAACATTAACTAGCTTAGTACCCAAATGCCCCGACCCATCCAACCAGATCCATACCCGTCCAAATAACCCACCCGACCATAATCTCTAATCCTAGCCGTTGATCTCAGAAGATGAACGACTCCTAATCACTTCCCCCTTTTTAACTAATCATGTCACGACCCGAATTTTTCACCGTCGGGACCGTGATGGCGCCTATCGTTAAACCTGCTAGGCAAGCCAATGTAGATATTCAATTTATCTTATTTCTTTATTATTAACAAATAGCATGGGAAAAGACAACACTAACATAGATAGAAGTACAAAATGGAGCAAGGTATATAAACTCAATGTATGCCTTTACGAAATTTCACAAAACCAATCCCAGAATTTTGGAGTCACAAGATCACAGACTATCTACAAATAATACATATAACGGTCTGAATGAAATAAGTACACCTGTTTCTGAAATAACTAGAACAGGATATAAAAGAAGTAGGAAGGGACGCCAAGGCCTGCAGACGCCTGCATGACTACCTCGGGGTCTCCACTAGACTGAAGGCAACAACCTCGATCTACGGTCCGTAGGGTCCTACATCGGGATCTGCACAAAAGTGCAGAGTGTAGCATCAGTACAACCGACCCCATGTACTGAGTAAGTGCCGAGCCTAACCTTGGCGAAGTAGTGACGAGGCTAGGACACAACAACCAAAGTCAACCTGTACAGTTTAATAGAATACAGAGAAATATAATACAACGAGAAATAAATAGTTAAGCATAAGGAAAAGAGGAACATGCTGAGGGGAGGAAATATCAAATAATGGAAGTAACGAGACAAGGAACAATTTAGATATCAATTTAAGCAACAAAATAGTAATACAAAGACAAGTATACGACATCACCCTTCGTGCTTTTACTCTCGTCCTCACCATCAGAATCAATATATTCGGCACCACATCACCCTTCGTGCTTTTACCTCACAATATCATGGCACGACATTATCCTTTGTGCATTATCTCTCATATCATGGCACGTCATCACCCTTCGTACTTTTACAATCACAATATCGACACGATATCATCCTTCGTGCATTAATATTCACTCAAAATCTCACGCACGACATTACCCTTTGTGCTTTCACACTCTTCCTCACCCAAACAGATCAAATGATAGCAATCCAACAAGGAACAAATAACGAAGTAAATTGAAATAAACCATAACATCCCGGCAAGGGAGTCAATAGTGGAATTAATACCATCCTGGCAAGGGTAAGCAACTATATCCAATCTCACTTAGTACATAACTTCACATAAAAATCTTCAACTGGAAACTAATACTCAACACTATTCAATATCAAGGAATTTCCACCAACATGGATAACTATAAGGTGAAACTCAAGTATTACTTATAAAAAATCACATAAATCACAATATTCGACTCAAGGGGCATACTTGACACCAACGTATAGGTACTCGTCACCTCACATATACGTTGAACATGATACTTACACATAGTAAATAGGACCCAACACCTATTCCCTCAAGCTAAGGTTAAGCCAAACACTTACCTCGGATTCCACGACCGAACTCAAGCCTCGATTATCGCTTTCCCTTTTGAATTTGACTCCAATTCACTTGTATCTAGACATATTCAGCTCAATAACATCAATAAATTCCAAACAATTCCATCCCAATGCTTAATTATAGGTGTTACATCATTCTTCCCAAAAAGTCCAAAATTGACCCCGGGCCCGCTTGGTCAAAACACGAGGATAGGACCAAAACCCGATCACCCATTCACCCACAAGCCCGAACATGTAATTAGCTTCGAAATTCGACCTCAAAACGAGGTCTAAATCCCAATTATTCAAAAATCCCTAACTCTACCCAAATCTCCAATTTTCTACCCTTAAGAACATGATTTAGGCCTAGAAATTTAATGGGTGTTAATGGAAAATGAACAAAATGAGATTAAGAACACGAACCTATTATTTGGTGATGAAATTCCTCTTCAAAAATCGCCCAAGGTCAGATTCTATGGAAGGAGATATGAAATTATGGCTATTTCCCATTTTGATGCTGTTATAAACCCCTAGACAAACCCTCTACGCGATCGCGATGAGTCTGCCGCGTTCGAAAGAGAATTGTGGCCATAAGACCTACGGGATCGCGATAAGATGCTCGTATTCGCGATGGTCTATCCCCCCTGACCACCACGTTCGCGGGCCTGGGACCGCGTTCGCGAAGAGCAACATAAGGACTCCTCCAGCCCCATTCCAGTACACTACGCGATCGCGACCAAGACCCTGCAATCGCGTAGAAGAAACCCTTCCCCACCCCAGCTTGTGCACCGCGATCGCGTAAGTTGTACCGCGATCGCGAAGAGCAAATCCTAGGACACCAGAAACAACAACTCACACCAAATCTTTCTAAGTCCGTAACACCCCGATGGTTATGTGAAACTCACCCGAGCCCTCGGGGCTCCAAACCAAACATGCACACTACCCCAAAAACATCCTACGAACTTACTCATGCGATCAAATTGCCAAATTAACATCTTAAACAACGAATTTAGCATAGAAATGAAGGAAAAATCTCAAAACTTTCAAAGTTTTAAATTTTACAAATGCGGGTCCGAATCACGTCAAACGACCTCCGTTTCATACCAATTTTCACAGACAAAACTCAAATATCATATTGAACCTGTAACGGGCTCTGGAACCAAAATACGGGACCGATACCATAAATTTTAAATATAACCAAATTTCCCAAAACTCTTATATTTTCTGTAAATCAATTTCTTTCAAAAATTCATTTCTCAGGCTTGGGACCTCGGAATTCGATTCCTGGAATACGCTTAATATGTCCTACAGACCCTCCGGGACTGTCAAATCATGGGTCCGTGTTCGTTTACCCAAAATATTGACCGAAGTCAACTTAAATTCGATATTAAGGCCAATTTATCATTTTTCTCAGTTTTTCACATAGAAGCATGGATATACGCCCGGGCTGCGCACGTAAAATGAGGTAAGATAAAAGGATGTTTTTAAGGCCTCGGAACACGGTTTTGACTTATAAAACAAGGGATGACCTTTTGGGTCATCACATTCTCCACCTCTAAAAAACCCGTTCGTCCTCGAACGGACATAGAAAAGTACCTGAATCAGAGAAAAGATGGGGATAATGGCTACGCATATTGGACTCGGACTCCCAGCTAGCTGCCTCGGCAGGCTGGCCTCTCCACTGGACACGAACTGAAGGATAACTCCTCGATCTCAACTGACGAACATGCCGGTCTAATTTGGCTGCTGGCTCCTCCACATAGGCCAAATCCTTGTCCAACTGGACATTGCTGAAAACTATCACATGGGCTGGATCTCCGTGGTACTTCCGAAGCATAGACACATGACACACCGGATGCACAACTGATGAATTCGGTGGCAACGCAAGTCTGTAGGCCACCTCTCCTACCCTGTCAAGAATCTCAACTGGACCAATGAATCTAGGGTTAGCTTGCCCTTTTTCCCAAATCTCATCACGCCCTTCATGGGCGATACCCGAAGCAATACCCGCTCCTCAACCATGAATTCCATATCACGAACTATGCGATCGACATAACTCTTCTTCCTGGACTGAGCTGTACGTAGTCTATCCAGAATGATCTTGACCTTATCCAAGGCATCCTGCACTAACTCCGTACCTAAAAACCGAGCCTCTCTCGGCTCAAACCACCCAACCGGGGACCGACACCGCCTACCATATAATGCCTCATAAGGAGCCATCTGAATGCTCGACTGATAGCTGTTTTCTATAGGCAAACTCAGTTAATGGCAAGAACTGATCCCAAGAACCTCCAAAGTTAATGACACATGCTCGTAGCATATCCTCCAAAATCTGAATAGTACGCTCGGATTGTCCGTCCGTCTGAGGATGAAATGTTGTGCTCAACTCAACCCTCGTGCCCAACTCATGCTGAACTGCCCTCCAGAAATGCGAGGTAAACTACGTACCTCGGTCAGAAATAATAGACACGGGCATACCATGAAAGCGAACAATCTCCCTAATGTAGATCTCTGCCAATCTCTCCGAAGAATATGAAACTGCAACAGGAATGAAATGCGCTGACTTGTCAGCCTATCCACAATGACCCATACTACATCGAACTTCCTCTGAGTCCGTGGGAGTCCAACAACGAAATCCATGGTGATACGCTCCCACTTCCACTCAAGAATCTCAATCTGCTGCATCAATCCGCCAGGTCTCTGGTGCTCGTATTTTACCTGCTGACAATTCAAGCACCGAGCTACATATGCCACAATATCCTTCTTCATCCTCCTCCACCAATAATGCTGCCACAAATCCAGGTACATCCTTGCGGCGCCCGGATGTATAGAATACCGGGAACTATGGGCCTCCTCTAATATCAACTCACAAAGTCCATCCACATTGGGTACACAAATACGACCCTGCATCCGTAAAACTCCATCATCACCAACTGTAACCTGTTTGGCTTCCCCGTGCCGGACCGTATCCCTCAGGACACATAAATGAGGATCATCATACTACCGGTCTCGAATACGATCAAATTATGAAGAACGAGCAACTGTATAAGCTAGAACACGGTCGGGCTTAGAAACATCCAATCTCATGAACCGATTGGCTAAAGCCTGAACATCCAAAGCAAGGAATCTCTCTCTGACCGGAATATAAGCAAGACTAGCCATGCTAGCTGACTTCCTACTCAAAGCATCGGCCACCATATTGGCCTTCCCCGGATGATATAAGATGGTGATGTCATAGTCTTTCAACAACTCCAACCATCTCCTATGCCTCAAATTCAACTCCTTCTGCTTGAACAAATATTGTAAACTGTTGTGATCCGTGAACACCTCACAAGAAATGCCATATAAATGATGCCTCCAAATCTTCAGCGCGTGAACAATGGCTGCTAACTCCAAATCATGAACTGGATAATTCTTCTCGTGGATCTTCAACTGACGCGAAACATATGCAATAACCTTAGCATCCTACATCAACATTGCACCAAGTCCAACCCGAGATGCATCACAATACACGGTATATGGCCCTGAACCTGTGGGCAAAACCAACACCGGTGCCGTGGTCAAGGCTTCCTTGAGCTTCTGAAAGCTCACCTCACACTCATCTGACCACCTAAACTGGGCACCCTTCTGAGTCAACCTGGTCATCGGGGCTGCAATAGATGAAAAGCCTTCCACAAATCGACGATAGTAACCTGTTAAGCCCAAGAAACTCCGGATCTCTGTAGCTGACGTGGGTCTAGACCAATCCTTGACTGCTGTAATCTTCTTGGGATCCACCTGGATACCCTCTGCTGATACAACATGACTCAAGAATGCAACTGAGCTCAACTAGAACTCACACTCAGAAAACTTAGCATAAAACTGACTATCCTTCAAAGTCTGAAGAATGAGTCGAAGGTGTTGCTCGTGCTCCTCCCGGCTGCGGGAATAAATCAGAATATCATCAATGAAGACAATCACAAAGGAATCCAAATAAGTCCTGAACACTCGGTTCATCAAGTCCATAAAAGATGCTGGGGCATTTGTCAACCCGAATGACATCACTAATAACTCATAATGCCTATACCGAGTGCGAAAAGCTGTCTTAGGGACATCAGATGCCCTAATCCTCAACTGATGGTAGCCGGATCTCAAATCGTTCTTCGAATATTTCTTGGAATCCTGAAGCTGATCAAACAAATCATCAATTCGTGGCAATGAATACTTGTTCTTGATGGTAACCTTGTTCAATTGCCGATAATCTATACATCCTCATCGACCCATCCTTCTTCTTAACAAACAACACCGGCACACCCCAAGATGAGATACTAGGCTTAATAAAGCCTTTATCAAGCAGATCCTGCAACTGTTCTTTCAAATCCTTCAACTCTTGCGGGGCCATACGATATCGCGGAATAGAAATGGGTTGAGTGCCCAGAGCCAAATCAATGCAAAATTCGATATCTCTGTCGTGTGGCATAGCCGGGAGGTCTGCATGAAACACCTCTGGAAACTCACAGACTACGAGTACAGACTCCATAGAAGGAACCTCAGCACTAGAATCACGACCATAAGCCGAATAGGCCAAACACCCCTTCTCAACCATGCACCGAGCCTTCATATGATATAACCCTACTGGAAGAATGACCAGGAGTCCCCCTCCACTCCAGTCAAGGAAACCCCGGTAATGCTAATGGCACGGTCTTGGCATGACAATCTAGTATGGTATGATAAGGAGACAACCAATCCATACCCAAAATAACACCAAAATCTACCATATCTAGGAGCAGAAGATCTACACTGGTCTGAAGATCACCAATAACCACAACACATGAACGGTAGACACGATCTACTATAATTGAATCACCCACTGGTGTAGACACATATACATGAGTACTTAGAGAATCACGAGGCATAACCAAATAAGGAGAAAAATAAGATGACACATAGGAATATATGGACCCTGGATCAAATAAAACTGAAGCATCCCTGATGCAAACTGAAACCATACCTGTCATAACTGCATCGGAGGCCTCAGCCTCAGGTCTGGCTGGAATAACATAACATCGGGGCTGGGCCCCACCAGTCTGAACTGCATCCGTGGGACGACCTCCTACTGGCTGACCTCTACCTCTAGCGGCCTAGCCTCCACCTCTAACCGCGTAACCACCACCTCTAACAACTCGACCCCCACCTCTAGCTAGCTGAGCGGGCGGTGAAACACCTGGTACTAGAACCATGGCACGAGAACCCTGGTGCTGAGAACTGCTCGAGGCTCGAAGGAAAAATCTAGCAATGTGACTATGATCACCACAAGTATAACAAGCCCTCGGCTGCTGAGGTTGCTGACCCTGAAACTGACCTTGACGACCTGAGTAACCACCCTGAAAACCCTAAACCGGCGGTGCACTGAAAGGAGCTAATTGTGCACTGTAGTGCAACTGATCAGAATACTGCATATGAGAACCCTGGCCCCTACCAAAAGAATCCCTGCCTCCAGATGACGCGCCACTGAACCTGCCAAAATGACGGGATCTTTTGTCAGACCCATGACCACCCCCGTACAACATAACTATCTCAACTCGTCTGGACACATTGGCCGCATCCTGAAAAGAAATCTCACTCCCTGTCTCCTTGGCCATCTGCAATCTGATCAGCTGAGCCAGCCCCTCAATAAATCTCCTCACCCTCTCTCGCTCGGTGGGGAGTATCATAATAGCATTCCAGGCCAAGATAAAAAATCTGGTCTCGTACTGAGTGACGATCATAGAGCCCTGCCGGAGACGCTCAAATTGCCTCTGTAGATCCTCTCTCTGAGTGATAGGAAGAAACTTCTCCAGAAATAGCTGTGTGAACTGGGACCAAGTCAAGGCCGGTGACCCAACTGGTTTGGCCAAACAATAATCTCTCCGCCAAGTCTTGGCAGAACTTGATAGACGAAAGGTAGAAAAGTCGACCCCATTGGTCTCCATTATCCCCATGTTTCGTAGAACCTCATGGCAGCTATCCAAATATTCCTGGGGATCCTCTGAAGATGCACCACTATAAGTAGTAGCGAAAATCTTGGTGAACCTGTCCAGCCTCCACAAAGCATTACCAGACATAGCTGCCCCATCACAGGTCTAATCCATAATCCTCGGCTAAACTACCCTAGCTGGCTGAGCTACTGGATTCTGAAACTGAGGAGCCAACTGCTCCGGAGTGCGAGTAGCGGGAGTCTGGGCTCCGCTCCTCCCCCAGCCAAAGAGAAGGCTGGTGCTTCCAGAAGCAAACCTGCCTAAGCGACACTCTCCATGAGGCCCACTAGATGGACCAGAGCATCCTGGAGTACTGGGGTGGCAATGAACCCCTCGGGAACCTGAGCTGGCCTAACCGGGACAGTCTGGGCAGGAACCTCATTAGCACACTCTACTTGAGGCTCCGCCACTAAGGCTGTTGCTCTGGGCTGAGCTCTGCCCCTGCCTCGGCCTCTGGCATGGCCTCAGCCTCAGCCCCTCGTAGGAGCGACAACTAGAGGCTTGGGCTGCTGATCAGTGGATAAAGAAACACGTGTTCTCGCCATCTGCGAGAGAATAGAATAGAAATTCAGTTAGCATTTAGAATTTAAATCGCACGACAAAGAAGAACTCCTAAACTCTACAGCCTCTGGGGGATAAGCACATACGTCTCCATACCGATCCCTCAGACTCTACTAAGCTTGTCCGTGAATTTGTGAGACCTAGGCAACCTAGTGCTCTGATACCAACTTGTCAGGACCCGAATTTCCCATCGTCGGGACCGTGATGGCGCCTAACGTTGAACCCGTTAGGCAAGCCAACGTAGATATTCAATTTATATTATTCCTTTATTATTACCAAATAGCATGCGAAAAGACAAAACTAACATAGTTGGAAGTACAAAATAGAGCAAGGTATATAAACTCAATGTATGCCTTTATGAAATTTCACAAAACCAATCCCAAAATTTTGAAGTCAGAAGCTCACGGACTATCTACGAATAATACATATAACGGTCTGAATGAAATAAGTACATCTGTTTCTGAAATAACTAGAACATGATATAAAATAAGTAGGAAGGGATGCCAAGGCCTGCGGATGCCTGCAGGACTACCTCAGGGTCTCCACTGGACTGAAGGCAGCAACCTCGATCTACGGTCCATAGGGTCCTACACCGGGATCTGCACAAAAGTACAGAGTGTAGCATCAGTACAATCGACCCCATGTACTGAGTAACTGCCGAGCCTAAACTCGGCGAAGTACTAACGAGGCTAGGACACGACAACCAAAGTCAACCTGTGCAGTTTAATAGAATATAGAGAAATATAATACAACGTGAAATAAACAGTTAAGCATAAGGGAAAAAAGGAACATGCTGAGGGGAGGAAATATCAAATAATGGAAGTAACGAGATTAGGCACAATTAAGATATCAATTTAAGCAACGGAATAGTAATACGAAGACAAGTGCACGACATCACCCTTCGTGATTTTACCTCACAATATCGTGGAACGACGTTATCCTTCGTGCATTATCTCTCATATCATGGCACGGCATCACCCTTCGTGCTTTTACAATCACAATATCGGCACAATATCACCGTTTGTGCATTAACATTCACTCAAAATCTCACGCACGACATCACCCTTCGTGCTTTCACACTCTTCCTCACCCAAACACATCAAATGATAGTAGTCCAACAAGAAACAAATAACAAAGTAAATTGAAATAAACCATAACATCCCGGCAAGGGAGTGAAAAGTGGTATTAATACCATCCCGGCAAGGGTAAACAGCTATATCCAATCTCACTTAGTACATAAATTCACATAAAAATCATCAACTGAAAACTAATACTCAACACTATTCAATATCAAGGAATTTCCACCAACATGGATAACTATAAGGTGAAACTCAAGTATTACTTACAAAAAATCACATAAATCGCAATATTCGACTCACAGGCATACTTGACACCAACGTATAGGTACCCGTCACCTCACATATACGTTGAACATAATACTTACACATAGTAAATAGGACCCAACACCTATTCCCTCAAGCTAAGGTTAAGCCAAACACTTACCTCGGATTCCACGACCAAACTCAAGCCTCGATTACCGCTTTCTTTTGAATTTGACTCCAATTCACTTGTATCTAGACATATTCAACTCAATAACATCTATAAATGCCAAACAATTCCATCCCAATGCTTAATTATAGGTTTTACATCATTCTTCCCAAAAAGTCAAAATTCGACTCCGGGCCCGCTTGGTCAAAACACGATATTCGGACCAAAACCCGATCACCCATTCACCCACGAGCCCGAATATGTAATTAGTTTTGAAATCCGACCTCAAAACGAGGTCTAAATCCCAATTATTCAAAAAGCCCTAACTCTACCCAAATCCCCAATTTTCTACCTTTAAGAACATGATTTAGGCCTAGAAATCTAATGGGTGTTAATGGAAAATGAAGAAAATGAGATTAAGAACACAAACCTACGATTTGGTGATGAAATTCCTCTTCAAAATCTCCCAAGGTCGGATTCTATGGAAGGAGATATGAAATTATGGCTATTTCCCGTTTTAATTATGTTTTAAACCCCTGGACAGACCCTCTACACGATCACGAGGAGTCTGTCGCGTTCGTGAAGAATTGTGGCCATAAGACCTATGCGATCGTGATAAGCTGCTCGCGTTCGTGATGGTCTAGCCCCCTGACCACCGCGTCCGCGGGTCTGGGACCGCGTTCGCAAAGAGCAACAGAAGGACTCCCCCAGCCCCCCTCCAGTACACTACGCGATCGCGACCAAGACCCTGCGATCACGTAGAAGAAACTCTTCCCCAGCCCAGTTTGCGCACCACGATCGCGTGGGTTGTACCACGATCGCAAAGAGCAAATCCAAGGACATCAGAAACAACAACTCACACCAGATTTTTCTAAGTCCGAAACACCCCGATGCCTATCCGAAACTCACTCGAGGCCTCGGGGCTCCAAACCAAACATGCACACCACCCCAAAAAAATCCTACGGACTTACTCGTACGATCAAATCGCCAAATTAACATCTTAAACAACGAATTTAGCATAGAAATCAAGGAAAAATCTCAAAACTTTCAAAGTTTCAAATTTTACAAATACGAGTACGAATCACGTCAATGACCTTCGTTTCATACCAATTTTGACAGATACAACTCAAATATCATATTGAACCTGTACTGGGCTCCGAAACCAAAATACGGACCCAATACCATAAATTTCAAATATAACCAAATTTCCAAAAACTCTTATATATTCAGTAAATCAATTTCTTTCAAAAAATTATTTTTCAGGCTTGGGACCTCGGAATTCGATTCCGGGCATACGCCCAAGTCCCATATTTTCCTACGGACCCTCCGGGACTGTCGAATCACAGGTCCGAGTCCGTTTACCCAAAATGTTGACCGAAGTCAATTTAAATTCAATATTAAGGCCAATTTAGCATTTTTCTCAGTTTTGCACATAGAAGCTTCCCAGATATACGTCCGGGCTGTGCATGCAAAACGAGGTGAGATAAAAGGAGGTTTTTAAGGCCTCAGAACACGGTTTTGACTTATAAAAAAAGGGATGACCTTTTGGGTCATCACAAATCACCTCTCTAACCCTAATTCATTTACCACCTACCCCCCGCCCTCAAACACTCTCGTCTCCCTCCCTTTCTCTTCTCAAACCCTAATCCGTCGTCACCCTATTTCCCCTTGATTCCTGACCAGGAATGGAATCACTTAACGATTCCTTACCATATTTGGTCATATTTCTTTACCAGCTACTCATCTTTGGTGTTACTTGACTTTCTTGCCTCAAATGGCAAGAAGATATTGAGATATTCGAATCAAATCTGGTTCAAAACCTCTTATCTGTTGGTTATTTCCGTCTGTGTGCATCTTAACCTTTGTGAGTACGGATATTTTCGTATCTTTCAGTTAGGGTTTTCAGATCTTTGAGTCAAACTAGATTTGGTTCAATTTTAGTTGTTTAAATGTTATTCTTCGTCTATACTCACTTTGTTACTGATTAATCGACCTATTTTTTTTGTTAGATCTTTTACTTACCTAAAAGTAGGGTTTTAACCCTCTTTAATCGGACCAAATTTGGTTCAATCTTATGTTTTTCTTTAACAACTCTCTGTCTATAGTCGTTTTTGTACTAAAAATAGTTGATTCTTTACTTCTGACTTTATCGATTTTTATAGCTTACCTTAAATTATGGTTTCAAACCTTTTATTTATGGCCCGATCTATTTGATTATGTGAATATGTTCTCGTCTATGTTCATTCCACGAAACATGTGACTTTTAACCTTGTTTTCTCCGCTGATTTTATGGTTTACCCCAAAAAATTAGGGTTTTGAAATCTTTTACTGAGATTTTAGTCTTTCCTTTTTTGTATTGTACTGATATTTCCTTTTTGGTTCGATTTACCTGTTCTCATTATTCCCTTACCTTATTTGACCCGGCATTTGAATATTGATTGAATCTGTATAATACGTTCCCTAATTTAAGTAATACTTGCCTGATTTTATGTTGTTATGTTCTGCTAATTGAGTGAACTCCGACTTAAATTAATTATGGAATTACTTGCATTCCTTAATTATGTACGATTTCCTTATTACCTAATTTTCCTGCTTAACTCAGTGCTATTTAAACCTCTTATCCCTCTCCCTTAGAGACTCGAACTCTCAGATTCTCACTAAAAACTTAGGCTCTCTTATTCTGATTTCTGTGCTAAGTGTCTCTGGTTTTGGCCGGCTGAAAGCCAAGGCCAAGAGGTTCAGGAGTTTAACTGTTGTGGCATATTTACTTGATTTCTTATTTAACTAGTATGCCTGAACCCTTTGTAATTTCATTCTTTATGCTTTGCTCGACTAGTATGCTTTAATTCCCAGTATGTTTCTGTCCTTTACATGATTGTACGATCCCATTTAGTAACACTGTTAATTTTGGATTAAGTTGTTTTGAATAATATGAATCCTCTCATAAGTTAGCCTAAGGTTTAATTTGTTTCATGTACTAATCTCACACCAGTTCTGAACTTTGCATTCCTCAGGATGCTATAAAAATTTAATCAATTAGTTTGTTGCTTAACTCATGTGCCTTGTCTGCTTAATTCATATGTCTAGCCATTTTAACTGTTTCTTCCTAATTGTTTCTGTGATGAAGCCATGATTGTTTTAAGTACTAGCATGAGTATTTAGCTTAACTAGACTTCAACTTATTTGAACTTTATGTTAAGTATGAACTTTGTTTGCTTATTGGTGCAGTTTTGCCTGCAACTCTGTGTTCTAAACTTTCTTTCTTCTGAAATCAAACTGTTTTAAAACCTGCCGCTTCTCCCTTTCATATACTGATTTTAAAACCCCACTCCTTGTCCCTTAGATTCTCAACCACCCCGGTGTGAGCACTGCCTAGGGTCCACATGAGGCTCCTCTGAAGTCTGACACACTGGGGGCTGGTTTTCCAATCTCTTATGAACTGCTTTTTGAATGTGTGGTTCTGGTGTGAACATTACATGGGATCCCTGAGGCCCTTGGGAACTTTGACACACTGGAAACCTGTTTCCAATGGACTGTGGAGGAATCACTGTGTTGTTGTTATGGTGGAGGCCTGGTCCCCAAGTTTATTTGGGCCTATGAAGGCTCCATATAGTATAACTATTACCATTATGTAATTCATTTGATATTCTGGGTTGTAATAACAGATTTGGAGATATTTAGTGAAGCTGGGGGGAAGGGGGGTTACTTACATATTTTGTTAAAACTGGGTAAAAATCCTGCATATAGGATTTAATTATGCTTATTAAACTGTGTGAGTACTATATTGTGTTTAGAAATCCTGCCTATAGGATTTTCATGATCATTTTAATTCTGTGTTTTACATTTGCATACTACAAATCCTACTTATAGGACTTGCTTTTAATTCTTTACATTAGAAATATTATTCATAGGATCTATACATGTTTTCAACAAATATGCATTAGCAGTCATGCCTATAGGACTTTGTTGCTTGAGATAATTATCTTTCTTGGCAATCTGTTTAAATTTGCCCATATACGGTCAATAGATATCAAGCCTATAGGACTAAAAAGTTAGTTTTAAACTTAGAGATCCTTCATATAGGGTTTAAATCAATCCAACACTTAGAAATCCTTCCTATAGGGTTTAAATCAATCCAGTTAATAGATATCATGTCTATAGGACTAAGTAGTTTCATCATTTAAAAATCATGCCTATAAGGTCTAAGTCAATTCAGCAATTAGAAAACATGCCTATAGGATTGAAAAAGGAATAAAACATGTCTTTATAAGTTAAAATCAATGCTACACTTAGAAATCATGTCTATATGTCTATAATTAATAAGCTTGTAGAACTCATGCCTATAGGGTTCTGTTGATCGATTCTGAATTCAATCACTATTGTAAATCACTTAGGCAATATATTTGTTGGACTTAATAATGATTCTGGGTTTATAATTGTGACATATTACTGCCTAAAGTGCCTAAATTCATGCTGAATAATATTAGTAGGCAAACAAATAGGTGTTAATGCTCGCCTTAACAAAAAAATTGTCTCTGCACTCTATTTTCTCACGTAGATATCCTGCCTATAGGATCCCAAAGTTAATAAAGTTTGTTGATTCAATTGCATGCTTTTGCTGTCTATTGGTGGAGGTCAATGTGAGCCCATACTTGTTCTTTATCTGAAAGTACTATTTCTTTTTGTTTGTCGCCTAGATTTCACATTTTTAAGTACATAAGTTGGTCTAGAACTATCCCAAATAGAGGTCCAAATACCTCCAGGTCCATAGGCAAGGGACGGGTAGTGCACGCATAAGGAACGAGCTAGAATCTACTAGAACGCTTAGGTAACAACTTAAAGATAGTAATTGGGTAGTAAGGATATGATAGTCCGTGCGCTAATGCTATGAGTAACACCCCGACTTGAGGGAGTTACAAATTATTGCATGGAATTATCCTATAGGCTAAAAAACATAGGACCCCCCCAATACTCCTGTTTAAAATAAATTGAATCTTGTATTTGTCCCAATTGTTTTCCTTCCCTTTTTTAGACTAATTCGCTTAATTTAATTTGGCCGGGACCCACCGTTGTGTACCTCAAGGGGTGCCTAACACATTCCCCTCAAGGTAATTTGAGCCCTTACCCGATCTCTGGTGATGTAAACTGGTTACATGAGTTAATTGCTCTAGGTGCTCTAACACACCTTAATCCGTTAGGTGGAGACTCTTCGAATTCCTTACCCATCCCAAAAAGAGGAGTTGTCCCAAATAATGTCGAAACTCGATTTCGCGAGAAAAAAGGGGCGCGACAGCATGGCGACTTTGCTGGGGATATTCTTAGGCTCTTACTATAACGAACCTGATTTTGTGAATTAGTCCTCAAGAATGTCTTTATTATTTCATTAAATACATGCATACCTCTTCCCTTTCCCACTTTATGTGAATTTATTTGCCTATCTTTAGTCATTTATGATTTTTCTTTCCTCTTTTATTACTCTTTACTATGGAAACTGACTTGTCTCCTTGCTTTCCTTTCTTAACGCCTTTACAATTATTAAATACCACATTTATCATTTTTTCTCATCATGCAAATACATGACAACATGCTATTTTTGTTTGCATAAATCATGCTCAACATCATATTCCACTCATGTGTAATTAAAATCATAACAACACTTGGTGAGTGTTTGCGCTCTTCCTATATATGACCCTTTGAATTTGGAAAGGCTTATTTTCGGTAAAACTAGTCGATTAGCGGTGCAGTCGACGGTTCTGTGCCTTTCCTCCTCAAGTTGTTCGCTTGAGGGTACCAGTCTAGACCTTTATAAAAACCTTACTCTGATTATAACTATACATGCATCATGGTCAAAACTAGCATGGTTTAATATGTTATCCACATAATAACCCTTTAAGAAAAGCCTTGTCTGATGTCCACCGGGGTTTCCAGAATCCCAACGGACGCAACCACGATCTGCGCATTAATTTGGAGAAATAAGTGCCAATATGCTAATCATTAATGTGTAAATTGTCGAATCCGGAGGGGGAAAGGGTCTAACCTTATTTGTTTTGCAGAAAACGAGGCACAAAGTCCCCAGGTTCGGCATGTTCCGTAACATACCACCATTGTTGCTGGATTGGTGGGAAGACCTTCCGTCAAGTGATAAAAACCATGCGAAAAGAGTCCTTGGATACCTACCTTCCTTATTAGATATACAGCCAACCAACATGTTGATCGAAGCTTCCACTATGTTCTGGGACGGAGAATGGTCCGTATTCCATTTTGGAAACATAGAAATGACCCCTCTTTTGGAGGAAATAGGGGGATTCGTCGGACTACCTTGGGACAATCCCGATTTATTGGCGCCGGAAAATCGCACTCCCAAAGGGTTTTTGAAAATGATGGGTTTGAGAAAGAATGATGACTTGGTGTGTCTGAAAAAGTCCTACGCACCATTCGAATTCCATTATGAGCGATACGGTCACAACAAATCTTATCGTATCTTTGAGGACGAGTTCTCCATCACTTCCTTGGGTTGGATTCATCGCAGGGTTTTCGTGTTCATCGTCTACTTCTTGGGTATGACAGTGTTCCCAAGCAAAATGGACAGAATTCACATCAGACAGGCCATGGTAACCAAAACCTTAATGGAGGGAATCAAGGGGAAAACATATATTATTGTCCTATGATTATAGCAGACATATATCGGGACTTAGATCGCTACCAGAATGGGTTCAAACACTTCGAGGTTTGTAATTTGCTATTACAAATTTGGTTGCTAGAACATCTCTAGAGAGGTCAATACCGCCAAGAGTTTCCACGAAGGCCGTGGAATAATCTCAAAGCTTTTCATCACCCCAAGATAATGACTTTTATCCTAGACAAGTTTTCTTAACCAGAGAATGCTACATAATGGGTGCAATTTTTTGACAACTTGACTGAGGACCAGGTTCAATTCAATGGATGTTCGAATGGATCCCACGAGTGAGTTCATCATCAGATATAGGGATGTTACGCACTTGGTGTTGATCGGGTTAAGGGGCATACACCCCTATGTTCCTATCAGGGTTATGAGACAAGCTGGGAGAAAGCAAGTCATACTGCGAGTCTCCAAAATGAGTCATTACAGGGCAGATTTTCAAGATGATGACATCCCAAACAAATGTGAAGCTCAACATATGTGGCACCTGAAGATTATTGTGGAAAGGGACACCATCGAGCAAGACCAATACCACACAGGGCATGTGCACTTTTAGCCATCATGTTTGGAAGAAACATGGCGGGAATAGTCGAGTCGGGGGTCAGTCGAGGAAACAATGTCATAGATGAAGTTGCTGAAGCACATGTGAAATATAACAGACTGCGCAAAAGGGTTCGCGAGTCTGAGGCCGAGCACATGGAACAACACAAGACTGATATGGAACTGTTCAATGAATGGAGGGAAATGACTACTAGGTCAAATGAAAGGCGGGAATATCTGGAGCAGGGTCTGATGTAGTTGGAAGGGAAGATGAGGAAAAGAGTCGTAGACTGCCAGAATGCTGAGGGTAGCGAAGGAGGACATCTAGAAAGTGCATATATGCTGCCGGACATGCGCAACCTGGGGAACTTGATCAATGAACCCAAGAGAATCAAGCCTGGATTAGGTTTACTTGTTCTTTCTTTTCGAATGTAATAAGGCCAAGTGCCATTAGTGACTTATCTTATTTAGTCTGGTTTTAGATTTGTCTTATTACATTAATGAAATGAGGAAATTATTGGTACTAAATTTCTCCAAATCTACTTGTCTCTAGGTCTACCTCGGGCACAATGAGGCTCCCAAATTAGGACGCAAATTTACATTCCCGCAATATGTGTTTAAATACTACAAACATTTTTCCGAAATTCTCACTGACTTGGTTTCTTTTTATTTTTTATCTCTTTTTAATTATTCTCATTCCCCAAGGTTGGTTCACGCATACTGGCAGCATCATCTTACCATACCAGATCCAGAGGCCCTCAACCTCCTCCTTCTCCAAGTGTACCAAAAGGCAAATAGAAAGCTAATATGGATAATATGAGTGGCGACAACAACACACATGCTGAGAATGTGGAAACTTCTGATGGTCGGAGTACTCCGGCACCAAATGACTTGGTTTTGCGTGTTTTAACCCTCTTTAATCGGACCAAATTTTGTTCAATCTTATGTTTTTCTTTAACAACTCTCCATCTATACTCGTTTTTGTACTAAAAATTGTTTATTTTTACTTCTGACTTTATTGATTTTTATAGTTTACCTTAAATTAGGGTTTCAAACCTTTTATTTATGGACCGATCTGTTTAATTATGTGAATATGTTCCCGTCTATGTTCATTTCACGAAACATGTGACTTTTAACCTTGTTTTCTCTGCTGGTTTTATGGTTTACCCCAAAAAATTAGGGTTTTGAAATCTTTTACTGAGATTTAAGCCTTTCCTTTTTTGTATGGTACTGATATTTTCTTTTTGGTTCGATTTACCTGTTCTCATTATTCCCTTACCTTATTTGACCCGGCATTTGAATATTGATTGACTCTGTATAATACTTTCCTTAATTTAAGTAATACTTGCCTGATTTTATGTTGTTATGTTCTGCTAATTGAGTGAACTCCAACTTAAATTGATTATGGAATTATTTGAATTCCTTAATTATGTATGATTGAATTATTACCTTATTTTCCTACTTAATTCAGTGCTATTTAAACTCCTTGTCCCTCTCCCTTAGAGACTCGAACTCTTAGAATCTCACTAAAAACTTAGGCTCTCTTATTCTGATTTCTGTGCTAAGTGTCTCTGGTTTTTGCCGGCTGAAAGCCAAGGCCAAGAGGTTCTGGATTTTAACTACTGTGTCATATTTACTTGGTTTCTCATTTAACTGGTATGCCTGAACCCTTTGTAATTTCATTCTTTATGCTTTGCTCGACTAGCATGCTATAATTCCCAGTATGATTATGTCATTTACATGATTGTATGATCCCATTTAGTAATACTGTTAATTCAGGATTAAGTTGTTTTGAATAATATGAATCCGCTCATAAGTTAGCCTAAGGTTTAATTTGTTTCATGTACTAATCTCACACCTGTTCTGAACTTTGCATTCCTCGGGATGCTATAAACATGTAATCAATTAGTTTGTTGCTTAACTCATGTGCCTTGTCTGCTTAATTCATGTGTTTAGCCATTTTAACTGTTTCTGCCTAATTGTTTCTATGATTAAACCATGATTATTTTAAGTACTAGCATGAGTATTTTGCATAACTAGACTTCAACTTATTTGAACTATGTGTTAAGTATGAACTTTTTTTGCTTCTTGGTGCAATTTTCCCTGCAACTCTGTGTTCTAAACTATCTTGCTTCTGAAATCAAATTGTTTTAAAACCTACCCCTTCTCCCTTTCATGTACTGATCTTAAAACCCCACTCCTAGTTCCTTAGGTTCTCAACCACCCCAGTGTGAGCACTACCTAGGGTCCACATGAGACTCCTATGAACTCTGACACACTGGGGGCTGGTTTTCCAATCTCTTATGAATTGCTTTCTGAATGTGTGGTTCTGGTGTAAGCTTTGCCCGGGGTCCCTGAGGCTAAGGCTGTATTGTGGTCCGGGACCAGCCCGGGACCAGCCTAGGCTGCCAGCCCATATGGGTTTTGGGCTAAACGGGCTGGCCCGTATGGTCTGGGCCCAAGCGGTCCTAAGAGCCCACAGTGGGCCGGTCCTTAATGGTGAGACCGTGAGCCCAGGACCGTTTAGCCCGGGACCGGCTTCCATTGGTGGGCCGGTTCAACCGGGCCTAGCTTTTTTTCAAAAAAAAAAAAATTAAATTGGCCAACGGTTGAAAATTTAAAAATAGTAGTTTGCCTGCCAATTTAGCCGTTTGGCACTTTCAAAAATATCCATTTTCCCCTCAAACTTTGTTTTAACCCCAAAATTTTTATAATTACGCTTTTTCCCTATTCTCAACTATAAATACACCCTCATTCTTTCATTTTTCTCAAAAAATTATCAATCTCTCTCTAATTTTCTTCTATAATTGCTTACATTATTATTGCAATTTGTGAAAAATTGTGAAGATGGTGAATTGAAGTCTTGAAGTCTTCAATGATATACAATTTTCAAGAAGTTGTCCCTCAATTCGGTAAACTCGTTCCAACTCTTAAGTTTTAATATTATAGTTTTGTTTGTTTTACTAAAATTTTAATTAATATGGCCTTTTATTTGAAAAAAATATTTGGTAATAAGGGAAAATCTAAAATTGGTGAATCTAGTGGCCAAGCTACTACTCCTCTCCCGGATCCCCGACCCAAACCTGTTACCCGTCCTCCTCCACCGGTCGTTTTGGGTTCTAGCACGTCGTTCAGCGGTTTGAAGTCGTGAGCAGCTCCATTTCAGGTATTATGACTTGTGGGTGTGGTCCGAATTGAATTTCGGAAAGTTTAGAGTTGATTTGGAAAGAAAATTCTCATTTCAGAAGCCTTAAGTTGGAAGAATCAACTAAGATTGGAATCTTGAGTAAACGACCTCCGAACCAGGATTTGAAGGTTCCTGCAGGTTCGTATGATGATTTCGGACTTCAGCGTATGTCTGGATCGGGTTTTGGATAACCTAGTAGCATTTCGATGCATATTGTGGAAGTCAGCATTTTTGAAGAAATTTCCTAAGTTTGGTTTGAAGCGCATTTCAGTGATGTTGATGTCCATTTGGGATTCCGAGTCTGGGAATAGCTTCGTATGGTGATTTTGGAGTTAGGAGCGCGATCAGAAGTGAATTTGGATGTCCGTAGGTCATTTTGAAGTCATTTGGCTAAAGATAGAAATTTGAAGGTTTTTGAGAAATCCGACCGGAAGTGGAAGCTTTGATATCGAGGTCGGAATGCGATTTCAAAAGTTGGAGCAGGTCCATAAGTTCCTTAAGCTTGAAAGTTCTAAGTTCCTTAAGCTTGAATCGGGCTGCGATTCGTGATTTCGATGTTATTTGAGGTTATTTCCAGGATCTACTAAGTCCGTGTGAGGTTATGGGACTGATTTGTATGATTGGATGGGGTCCCTAGGGCCTCGGGTGTGTTTCGGGGTGATTCCGGGTTGTTTTCAAGTGTTTTTGTGTTGCTGTCTTTCTAGTGTTTGGGGGTTAAGTGCGATCGCAACCCTAGTGGTGCGATCGCGGAGAAGGAATTAGAGGGGCTAGTAATTTGGCTTCTGCAATCGCACGAGAACGTATACAATTGCACAGAGGAGGATTTTCAGGGCTGCTGCATTGGTCAATGCGATCGCAGCTATTGTTGTGCGATCGCACAGAGGAAAAATATAAGGCTTCATGTTATGGCTTGTGTGATCGCAGCTGTTACTGTGGGATCGCACATGGTGTTCTGGGAGGCTTCTGGGATTTTGCTTGTGCGATCGGGGGTGATGTTATGCAATCGCACAGAAGAATGCCTGGGCAGTGTATCATTTTAAATGGGTTCTTGGCTCATTTCTTCTATTTTTCATCTTGGCATGGCGATTTTGGGAGGCTTCAAAGGGGGATTTTCATCATGCATTATAAGGTAAGTAAATTCCTCTCGTTCTTAAGATTTATACAAGTTATATGCATGGATTAAACACGAAAATTTTAGCAAAATTTGGAAAATGTTGAAAAAACCTAGAAAATGGTAAATTGGATTTTTAGCCACGAATTTGAGCATGAAATTTAGAGTAAATTGTATATTTGAACTATTGGAGCTATGGGTAGAATATATCTTCGAGAAATTTCGGATTCCGGACGCGTGGGCCCGAGGGAATTTTGGTTATTTCACTAAGCGGGGTTGGAAAATTGTATAATTTGGAATTGTTGCAAATATTAGAATATCTTTTCATTGGTTTGTCGTTATTTGGATAGTTTTTGGGCGATGTGCGTCCGTTGGAGTCGTCAGAAGGGCTTGGAAGCCGGTTATGGAATTTCGGAGCGAAGTAAGTCTCCTTTCTAACTTTGTGAGGGGGAATTGTCCCCCTAGGTGAATTAATTAAGTATGTGCTATTATCTTCGGGGGCTACGTACGCACGAGGTGACGGGAGTTCGTGCGTAGCTACTATTATGCCATGTCGGTAGTCTAGGAACCACTAGCATGCCTTACGTGTTGTACCTGCAATCCTCCCTGTAATACTAAACTGCTAATATAATCGAAATCGTAATTGAATATCTAAAGAAGAATAGAGTCCATTTTCTTAATCATCTAGAAAGAGGATTGATTCCTGTGTGGATAATTGTATACCTGGTAGGGTTATATTATGGAATATCATTAAACTTAGCAAATGTGTTTCAAAACAAAGATTTAAAAGCCATATTACATGTTCATTTAAGAATAATTTTACCACTTTCCTGAGAAAAAACTAATTTCTTGATAAAAATAAGGATTTATTATGTGGATATGTGTACATATGAGCACCTGATCGCATGTATGATTCGTAAGCAGGCTAGCCTTAATATTTGTAAGTATAACCGCGTCGCATGATCGATTCGCGAGCGGGGTAGATAGATGCATCTATGGTTCGAGCCGTTCGACCCTCGGCAGTGCACAATTTATTATTGTTGGTCCGCGCCGTTCGACCCTCGACATTGCTTGCACATGATATTTACTGCGTAGTTGCTATTATTTTTGCCTAATTACTGGCCTGGGATTTTAAGTTATCAATTAAAATGACAGAGATTTAAAGTTATTAAAAGATTTTGGAAGAAGTTGTTCCTTCCTGTTGATTAATTGTTATTAATATGACGAGGATATAAAGTGTTAAATGTGAACGGAGTTGATAATATTTATTCCTGGTTTTAAATAAATTGCATATGATAATCATGCTTAGTGTCACACTTGAGTATTCTAAATTGACCTTTAGCAAGTGTCTAATTTGACCCCTCGTCACTACCTCTCTGAGGTTAGGTGGGTGACTTACTGAGTACACATTGTTTTTGTACTCATGCTACACTTGTTGTGCATTTTATTGCACAGGTACTTTCATAGCAATGTGGAGGATTCAGATACTTAGGCGAGCAACATCATCCGGAGGCGATCCGCAGCTAACAGAGTCTCCCTCGTACTATATTTCCTTTCTTTTTTAAAATTCCTTGTCCAATTTGTATTTCGGACAGGCTTTTTGATGATTGTATAAATTCTTAGAAATTGCTCATGTACTTGTGACACCAGGTTCTGGGATGTGACGAGATATATTTGCTAAAGTATAATATTTAAACCATTGTTTTACTTAACATAATTTTATCTGGTTAATATGTAATAACGTGAAAGGAAATGTTTTTCATAAATGTTAAAATCAGAAAATTATTTCAATCAATTAATGATCGGCTTGCCTGACAATGACGTCTGGCGCCATCACGACCTTAGGGATTTTGGGTCCTAACAATATGGTATCAGAGCTCTAGATTGCCGTAGGTCTCACGAGTCATGAGCAAGTCTAGTAGAGTCTTACGGATCGGTACGGAGACGTCTGTACTTATCTTCGAGAGGCTACAGGGCTGTAGGAGTACTCTCCTTCTTGATTCCTCATCGTGCGATTTTATTCCCTTAAAGGCTTATGCCTAAGTTTATTCCTATCAATCTTACATGTCGCGAAGCGCTTGCTATGAATCAGGAATTTGAGGAATTGAAATGGTGCTACAGATGTAATTCGAGATATTTCCATGTGTAATTGGTTGGGGCTGTTGTTATGGCCCTGCAAAGGAATAATATGTTGTTTCAGCTCAGTAGCTGTGTTTCTGAGAGCCTTAAGGCTATGCTCAGGTAGTGATGATGCTTGCGATTGGTTATCGTCTGATGTCGATATGATGATAGAATGATAGTCTGTATGTTACGAGTGATGAATGGTTTGAAGGGAGGTCTTCTCAGAGTGTGATTTCGAGATTTCGGTATTCTAGTGCTGGCAGAGGAAAGGCATTTGGATTATGAATGGTCCGGTTGGGGTTGATAAAGTAGTAAGGCTTGGTGTCTTCAAGTGAGGTGGGATATGCACCTGTGACGTGAAGTCATCGTCATTGATCGGATGGAATGCGTTAAGTTTGTCGGTGTTATGGTTTCTTCGGTTGCATAAGGTCAGAGTATTGAGAAGAAGTATAGAAGAATGTGGTTGGGAGAGACCGTGAGGTGCGGTGGTTCAGTATTGGATAAGTGTTGATAATGAAGGCAGCTAGAGAAAGATGATCTTCGGAGAGCTTGAAGTCGTGGTGATCTGCTGGTCTGAGAGCTACAGAGAATGAACCTGAAGTGAGGCTAGGCGGTGGTTCCATCTCTAGGAGGCCAGGTGTAAGAAGCGGAAGTCGAGCAGTCGTAAAGTGGGGGAGCGACAACATAGTTTGGAATTTGAAGATATTGTCACGCATTTAATGGATGTCCATGAGGAGTGGACAGACTAGTAAAGTTGGTAAATTAAGAAGGGCGTAGGATAGGGTATTAAAGTCGCAGAGAGCGTGCATTTCAGCATCGTTGGAAGGTGTCCGCGGTTGGCTTCCACAGATGGGTTATATCCTGTGAATAGGTTAGCGGTGGCATGGTTGGCAAGTATCTATGAGGGGTTCTAGTGGCTATCCAGTAGGAGGCAAAATGTGTGTATGATGCTAGAGAATTTGAGTATTTAGGGAGTGCTAGCAAGAGAATTTGGAAGAATTGGACGGATTGGTTGAGCAAGATCGCGTTATCTAAGGAGAAAGGATCTCGACAGGGTCTAGAGTGGTGGAAGGAGTAGCTTTGGGCTAAGTGGGGGAGTCCCACCATCTACGGTTGGGTTGCAGGATTGTGTTATCATAGGGTTGCGGATTATCAACGTGTTGGCAAGTTATTACAGCTACGGGAAAGGAGTAAAATGGTGATTGTGCGTGAGATTTGATGAATATGTGCAAAAGTTGGCCCTGTCGAGCCAGGGTTAGGCTTTGGAAGATTCAAAATTTTGCTTAAGGCATAGGTGAGTTGTCAGGATAGTGACTCGGTCACGTGTTTCCTTGAAAGGGGTGTTCATGTGCTAGAAGAGCCTTGGAGTTGATTGTATTCGGGGCCAGTCAGAGTGGGTTACTCTCAATAGTGGTCCTAAGGAGTTCAAAAGTCAAGAATGCGGCGTTTAAGGATTTCAGGCAGCAGTATGATCGAGAATCGAGCTTTTGCAGAGTAATTTCTGAGAAAAAGGAAGATTGTTGGAATGTTCTATAATATTTTTCAGCATGCAGGATAGTATTAGAGGAGTGAGAGAAATAAACTACGGATTGTAGAAAGACTATCAGGAGGGTATGAGACGGGTTGCGGGATTTAGGCAGCATAGTCTCGTGAATCAAGGTCACTTGGGATGAGTAAGGGTTGAGTTTGCTATGATTTTAAGGAAGTTGCTATTATTCCAGAGGCAATTGAAGATGATTAAAAGAAGATAGATTGATTATCCATGGTTGAAATGGCACATTTACGGCAGTGATCAGTTCCTCCAGTGTGATTAAGTCATGCATGTGTTTGTGCCGGTGTGTGCGGGGCTTGTCGGCCGTCGTAACGGATTTCATGTGGGAGCATTTGAGTGTTATGGTCGGTCAGGTGTAGGCGGATCCCGAAAGGGTTATGGTGGTATAGACTACTACTTAAGGATTTGCATGTTGGGTGATTGTGGGAATTCACTCGTGTGTTGAGATTGTACTCTTGAATTGAGTTAAGTAAAAGGTTTCTATATGATGAAGTGTCCACCCTATTGTTGGTTCAGAAGTTATGATGGAATTCTTGCGCTACCTCATATTGGCATGTTAGGTGCAGAAAGCAGTATGTAATCGGGAGTAAGAATCGATATTGCGGTTTGGTGATGATAAGGATGTCATGAGCTCGGAAGAGAAAGAAAAAGTGATTTGAAAGTTCAGAGTAAGCTGGTGTTATCTTCAGTGTCATCTGAGATTGATATTCGGTGAAAGAGGCTTTGTACCCTGGTTATGGGTTCTTGATTTGTCTTACAGCATAGTATGGCCAGTGGTAGATGGGCATACTTTTTGCCTTGTGTGAAAGGTTGTGGAAGCATGACCGCGAAAAGATTGTACAAATGTGACATGTAGTCACTTGCTGGATTGAAGATTTGGACTGAGTATAAAGGAGTGCAATATTGGTTATTTGAGAATTTATGCCTCAAAGGCGTTCAGTTCATTTGGTTGTGGATGGTGGGATGTTGTCCCGACCATGATGGTTGTTCTCGCATATTATGAGAGAAAGCGGGTTAATATGGACCCAGGTAAAAGCTATTAGCTTAGTTTGGTGCGAGCAAGGTAGACTCGATGTTTTTGGATGGATTCAAATATGATTATGGGCTCCGTATGAGCCAGGCATGCTCATTTCAGTAGAGCACTTTTTCATGGAAAGGTATTAAAACAACAGATTGTGTTCCGTCTTCGTCAAATTCATAAGATCTTATGATTTTAACGTGTGAGTTGTGAAACGGCTTGATAATTTCTTATGTGTTGAGGTCCCGCGAANGATGGTATTATGCACTTAACGTGCTTATGATCGATATTCAGTAATTTGTAATAGTGAGCAAATCAGCTCCGTACATATATATCTTGTTATGTAAATTTTATGTGTGGATCGGGTGGCACGTCGCCACGAGTATGTTATTTGGATCGGGTTTCACGTCGCAACAGTATGATGATGAGAAGGGTTAATATATATTTAGTTTTCTTATGTTTTACTTCCTATTTTCTGAGAAAAATTCATATTAGTTGCGTGAGTTGAATAGTCTCTTCCTGAGTCGTTTCTTATTATCATGTTTGAGTTATGGCCTATTGGTGCGATGTGGTATCATGTGAGGTTGTTGGTCATGTTTGGGGTGATTTGTTGTCTGAGCAGTTCATACTGGGTGAGACGAGATTTTCGGATCAGGGATCAGTGCGATACGGTTATGTGAAGTGTATATTAAAGAACAAATACCGTTATTCAGGTTCAATGAGGTGATGATTCTAATCAAGATGAGATATTCAATGATTTGTTAACTCTGCAGTTGGGTATGAATTTCTACACATCTCCTCCGTTGTGGTGGTATCGTCAGCATTATAGCAGGATGTATGTATATATATCATGAGGTGCATTGGGAGCATCAGATTCTTGGAATTTTGGCTATTAAGGTTCAGGGAACATCATTGTGGTTAGATGATGAATCTTACGGTGCATGGTGCTAATTCAGCAAAGGTATGCAGTCATGTTCTGGTATGTTGTGTGGTAGTCGATACAGTGTTTATATATTGGAACTAGGCCTGGCATAGAAAATTTCAGGTATTGGATCTAGGTTCTGAGGTTATTATATGGATAAAAGAAGAAATCTTCAAATTTGATCAAGTTAATGTACTCAACAGGGTTGTGGTAGCACGGGCATGTGCTCGAGGTGTTAAACAGTGATTTCAAATAACTCCAGAGCAGTTTTTAGCACGTCCGAGGATGAACGTCTGTTTAAGTGGGGGAGAATGTAATGACTCGACCGGTCGTTTTGGGCTCTAGCGCATCGTTTAGCGGTTTGAAGTCGTAAGCAGCTCCATTTCAGGTATTATGACTTGTGGGTGTGGTCAGAATTGAATTTCGGAAAGTTTAGAGTTGATTTGGAAAGAAAATTCTCATTTCAGAAGTCTTAAGTTGGAAGAATCAACTAAGATTGGAATCTTGAGTAAACAACCTCCGAATCAAAATTTGAAGGTTCCTGCAGGTTCGTATGATGATTTCGGACTTGGGCGTATGTCCGGATCGGGTTTTGGATAATCCGGGGGCGTTTCGATGCATATTGTGGAAGTCAGCATTTTTGAAGAAATTAGCTTGAAGCGCATTTCAGTGATGTTGATGTCCGTTTGGGATTCCAATACTGGGAATAGCTTCGTATGGTTATTCTGGAGTTAGGAGCGCGATCGGAAGTGAATTTGGATGTTTGTAGGTCATTTTGAAGTCATTTGGCTAAAGATGGAAATTTGAAGGTTTTTGAGAAATCTGACTGGAAGTGGAAGTTTTGATATCGAGGCCAGAATGCGATTCCGCAAGTTGGAGCAGGTCCGTAATGTCTAATATGACTTGTGTGAAAAATTTGGGGTCAATCGGACGTGATTTGGTAGGTTTCGGCATCGAATGTGGAAGTTTGAAAGTTCTAAGTTCATTAAGCTTGAATCGGGTTGTGATTCGTGATTTCGATGTTGTTTGAGGTGATTTCAAGTCTCGATAAGTCTGTGTGAGGTTATGGGACTGAGTCGTGTGATTGGACGGGGTCCCGAGGACCTCGGGTGTGTTTCGGGGTGGTTCCGGGTTGTTTTCAAGTGTTTTTGTGCTGCTGTCTTTCTGGTGTTTGGGGGTTAAGTGTGATCGCAGCCCTAGTGGTGCGATCACGGAGAAGGAATTAGAGGGGCTGGTAATTTGGCTTGTGCGATCGCACAAGGATGTATGCAATCGCACAGAGGAGGATTTTGGGGGCTGCTGCATTGGTCTATATCGCAGCTATTATTGTGTGATCGTACAGAGGAAAAATATAAGGCTTCATGTTTTGGCTTGTGCAATTGCAACGGTTACTGTGCAATCACACAGGGTATTCTGGGAGGCTTCTGGGATTTAACTTGTGCGATGGCGGGTGATGTTGTGCGATCGCACAGAAAGATGCCTAGGCAGTGTATCATTTTAAACGGGTTCTTGGCTCATTTCTTCTATTTATCATTTTGGCATAGCGATTTTGGAAGGCTTCAAAGGGGGATTTTCATCATGCATTACAAGGTAAGTAAATTCCTCCCGTTCTTAAGATTTATACAAGTTATACGCATGGATTAAACGTGAAAATTTTGCAAAATTTGGAAAATATTGAAGAAACCTAGAAAATGGTAAATTGGATTTGTAGCCACGAATTTGAGCATGGAATTTAGAATCAACTGTATATTTGAACTATTTGAGCTATGGGTAAAACATATCTTCGAGAAATTTCAGATTCCATGCGCGTGGGCCCGAGGGCATTTTTGTCATTTAAAGCAGGGTTGGGAATTTGTATAATTTGGAATTATTGAAAATATTAGAGTATAAATTCATTGGTTTTCCATTATTTGGATAGTTTTGGGGCGATGTGCGTCCGTTGGAGTCGTCAGAAGGGCTTGGAAGCCGGTTATGGAATTTCGGAGCGAGGTAAGTCTCCTTTCTAACTTTGTGAGGAGGAATTGTCCCCCTAGGTGAATTAATTAAGTATGTGCTATTATTTTCGGGGGATACGTACGCACGAGGTGATGGTAGTCTGTGCGTAGCTACTATTATGCCATGTCCGGGTAGTCTAGGACCCACTAGCATGCCTTACATGTTGTACCTGTAATCCTGCCTGTAATACTATACTGCTAATATAATTGAAATCGTAATTGAATATCTAAAGAAGAATAAAGTTCATTTTCTTAATCATCTAGAAAGAGAATTGATTCCTGTGTGGATAATTGTATACCTGGTAGGGTTATATTATGGAATATCATTAAACTTAACGAATGAGTTTCAAAACAAAGATTTAAAAGCCATATTACATGTCCCTTTAAGAAGAATTTTACCATGATATTGCACCAGACGAATAATTAAATGATGAATATATGAATGCTCTTTATGGTAATCTAACTATTGATGAAAATATAGATTTAGATGAAACGCAACCGTATGATGATACACCTACTAGTCCCGTTGTTGAAGTTAACCCAACTGATAATAATCCAAATGATGCCCCACCTGACCCTCATATAGTAATCCCCTACTTTTAATAGACAACCTTCTAAACGGTGCAAAACATCTCTTGTTTGGCACTTTCTTATTCAACTAAGAGATCAAAATAACGCTAAGTGTAAAACTTGTGGAACTTTGGTGGCTCATAAATTTACTGGAGACCATAGCGGTACGGATAGTTTGACTAGACACATAAAGGCATGCCCTAAATATAAAGCTAGATTTCTTCAAATGAAAGTTGCGCAAGAGGGACAAGTCTAGGCACTCAGGTTAACCCTAGTGCCGGGTTAAATCTAGTTCAACTGGGAATTGACACTGTTACCGGTGGCATTTTATATTATGATCCAAATAAAGATCGTGAAGAATTGGCAAAAATGGTTACTGTTATGTGCTTACACTATAGTTTTCCTTCTAACCCTCACTTTGTGTATTATATTAGAAGAATTTTTAATCCTACTTATAAAGGATGGCCTCGCACAACCGTAAAGAGTGATATTTATAAATATAAACATGAATATGAACAATATTTGCGCTATTTATTTACTCATATAAATTGTCGCGTTGCTATTACTACTGATATTGGTAGAAGTAGTAATGACTGTGATTATCTTATTGTTACCAGTCATTGGATTGATGAGGAATGGATAATGCAAAAGTGCATTATTGCTTATAGAATAATTAATTCACGTCACAAAAGGAAATTTATTGCTAACACAATTGCAGATATTTGTAGATATTTTTGCATTAGAGATAAAATAATGTCAGTTTCAATGGATAATGCTTCTAATAACACTAATGCTATAGCCTTGCTTACAACTACACTAAATCTTGCATTTAGTAATATTTTTCATGTTAGATGTGTTTGTAATATTTACCATTTAATCATCGGTGATGTTATGAAAATTTGAAAAGTTGAAATTGAAAAGGTTAAAATGGCTCTTAATTGGCCTTTTTATTCAAACCGTATAAGTAGACTTATGAACTTGCCATTTAATCATCGGTGATGTTTACTCAATTTTCAGAGAGTGGAGTAATTTATGAACTTGCTATTGATTCTATGAGAGAAAAGTTAAAAAAAAATATTTTTTCCCTATTCCCCTCTATTTATGGTGTTGCTGCCATTTTAAATCCTACTATGAAATTAGGAGGTCCTCACTTTTGGTATACAGATATTTATAATGCTTTAGCACTTTCAGATGAGAAAATGTCTACACTTGCAGATGCAAAATCCTCAATTAAAATAAATGCTCAAACAATTTATAATGCTTATCAACTTGCCTTAGATCATGCTAGACCAAATGTTCCAACTCCTACTTCGTCTAGTTCGCAATCATCTAAAAGAACTGCGGGACTAAAAGCACTTAGTGCTTGGACGGGGTTCAGCGGTTCTCAAGGTGAAAATATTGGTGATAGTTCACAACTAAATGAGCTTAAAATTTATTTGTCGTAGGGATCAGAGAATCTCGACAGCTCCTTTAATGTTTTGGAATGGTGGAAGGACAAAGAAAAACACTATCCGATTCTTTCAAGGATGGCTTGAGATATTTTAAGTACTCAAGATTCAACAGTGGCATCGGAGAGCGCTTTCTGTCAAGTAAGACTTCAAATCGGTGATCATAGAGCGTCTATGAGGGAGAGCTTGGAAAAATCAGTACTCTTCAGAGATTGGATCCGTTCGGAATGAAGAAACTTTGGACTTGCTGAATCACAACCATAGATAGACGAAGCTTACGAAGAAATGCTAGCGGAACTTGCAGAGGATGTTGCTTCGCCCGGAAGAGGTGATGAACAAGCTTCTTTTCTGCCACCACCAACGGAAATTCCTCCGAACCTTGAAGGATTTATGAAATTTGTACGATATAATATGTAGAATAATATGCAACTTGTATTTTGGAACATCTTCATTAGTTAGTGGTATTAGCACCTTGTTGTGCTCATTCCATTCGGGGGAGGAATACTAAGAAAGATATTACCATTTTTTGTTAAAGTCGTAATAATAAAGATTATAAGGAATTTCCTTGAATATTTCTGTAATGACTCGACCGGTCGTTTTGCATTATCGGACCCTGTTACCCTAAATGAAACTTCCCATAGCGGCTTATTATGATTTATGACTTACGGGGACCGGTGGTCCGAGATTCGGAGGCGTTTAGAGTGCTATAGAAACATTTGGTTCCTTAAGGTTAAAGGCCAAGTTTGACTTCGGTTAACATTTTGGGTAAACGACCTCGGAATCGAGTTTCGACGGTTCCGGTAACTTCGTGTGATGATTTCGGACCTGGGCGTATGTTCGGAATGGGTTTCTGATGACCCAGGATCGTTTCGGCACCCAATATCGAAATAAGAAGTTCCTTAAGTACCTATTGTGGTTTGGGATGTGTTTTTGTGTTATCGAGGTCCGAACGGAATTTCGAGATCGAGAATAGTTCCGTTATGTCATTTATGACTTGCCTGCAAAATTTGGTGTCATTCCGAGTAGTATAGGTCGGTTCGGCATGTTGTTAGCGAAGTCTAGAAAACTTAAAATTCCTAAGTTTGGTTCTTGGGGTTTTGAGGTGTGATTTTGAGTTTTAGCGTTGTTTTGGGTGTTCCGGAGGCTCGAGCGAGTCCATATTATTATTTGGGACTTGTTAGTATGTTTGGACGGGGGCTCGAGTGGGCCCAGGTACCTCCTGGACACCACACGAGGCAAAACCCAGCTGAAATAGCTGTTGGTGCACCTGTTCTGGTGTGACCGCATGTGCGGTTTCCCAGTCGCAGGTGCGGGACCGCTCCTGCGGTCCTAGCCTCGCAGGTGCGACCCCCAGTGGTCAGGCTAATTCTCGCAGGTGCGGTCTCCACTCTGTAGGTTCGGGCCCAGGCTTCCTAGTCCATTTCTGCAGGTGCGAGACTACAGGTTCGGTCCTCTAGCCGCAGGTGCGGAAACACTGTTAAAATAGTGTGTTTTTATACACGGATTTTAATTCATTTTTCTCATCTTCTTATTCTTCTTCCTTGGGACGATTTCCACCATTTAAAGGGGTAAATGACCTGGTTATTGAAGGTAAGTAGATTCTACACTAATTTTAGCTTCATGCATGGATTACTAGCTTAATTAACTACCTAAATTAGTGAAAAATCAAGAATTGGGTAGTAATGTAGGGCTTTCGATAATTTGAGAATTTACCCGTGAATTTGCTATGAAATCAAGTAAAAATCGTATATTAATGATTCTTAGGCTTTGGGTGAGTGTTTCCTTCGAGAATTATTGGATTCCCAGCATGCGGGCCCGGGGCCGAATTTTAGATTTTTTTCAAGAATGATGAATTTGGCTAAGTAATAGGAGGATTCCATGCTCTGAATATAAATTAATGTATTTGTATGACATTTGGCTAGTTTCGAGTCCTTGAGTGTAGATTTCGGAGTTTCAGGCGCGTTCTCCGTCCGAGGAGTAAATTCGACGCAAGGTGAGTCTCTTTTCTAACCTTGTAAGGGGAAAATTGTCCCCCTAGGTGATTTAAATGCTATATATGATAATTTGTGGGGGCTACGTACGTACAAAGTGACGAGAGTCCGTACGTAGCGACTATTACTATTACGTCCGGGTAGTTAGGCCCACATCATGCCTTGTGTTTTACTTGATATGAACTGTATGCTTAATGAATTAACGTTACATGTTGCTTATTTCCCCGAATCTATGGAATTTGAGAAAAACTTGTAAGAAATTGTTCACTGAAAGGTATTTTCTTTTAAAAGGAATAATGTGTGTGCATGTGACTGCTTCACAATTTAGCTTCCGCGAGCAGGGTGTGATTTCCTCCACTCTTATGGGAGCGAGCCGTACACCACGACTGATTGAGAGATGCACTTTTGGTATGGGCCGTTCGATCCTCGGCAGTGCATAGATGTGAGTACTTTGAGGAGAGGTGCACTTTTGGTATGGGCCGTTCGATCCTCGGCAGTGCATAGATGTGAGTACTTTGAGGAGAGGTGCACTTTTGGTATGGGCCGTTCGATCCTCGGCAGTGCACGGACATGACTATCTTATGACTCTGGCCGGTTGTCCTTACCCTACATGCGTATGATTTATTTGTTACTAAAATTCATGGATATTGAACTGACAGATATTTGGGGAAATGTGAAGTGGTAATTTTTTTATTTATTCCCAGTATTCTTCCTGGATTTCAGTACCTTACATATATACTTGTTGCTTCACTATCTTTACATGCCTACCGTTTCTATTATATTCTGTTAAATTATACTGTTGGACCTTAGTGAGTGTCATGTCGACCTCTCGTCACTACCTCTTCGAGGTTAGACGGGATACTCACTGGGTACATATATATTTATGTACTCATGCTACACTTATGTACTTAATTGTACAGGTTCTGAGGCTGGTACATTTGGTTACCCGACTGGAGCTTGATGTATATTCTGGGCCTGACTCCACGGTGAGCTGCCTCCCTTGGCGATTCTCAGCAGTACTATGGAGTTATATTTTGTTTATTTCTGTCTACTTCTTTCAGACAGCCGTACAATTTGTATCATCTTTTGTATATTCTACTAGTTCGCCTGTTGACTTGTGACACTAGTTCCTGGCACCCTCATAGTAGACTCTATATTTTGGGACTGTATATATTGGTTCATGATCATTGTGGCTGTATTTACTTAAGTTGGTTAATGTATCCGATTTTATTTAAATTATCTACGCTTAAAATTTTGGTAATTGTAGGGTTGGTATGTCACATAAAGATAATCTCACTAGTAAACAACTGTTGGCTTGCCCGACTCCGGTGTTGGGCACCATTACGACCTGCGATGGATTTTGGGTCGTGACAACATGGTATCAGATCACTTGGTTCACGTAAGTCTCACGAGTCACGGGTAAACCCAGTAGAGTCTTGCGGATCGATACGGAGATGTCTGCGCTTATCTTTAGGAGGCTATAGGGTGATAGGAAACCTCTCTTTGTTCTTATTCTATCGTGTAGTCGATGATTTACTAAATTCATTCTTCTATTCTCTCACAGATGGTGAGAACGCATGCATCTGATGTTCCAGACCCGGGAAGGGACGCTACCCCTGCTGGCAGAGGTCGGGGGAGGGCACCGGCCCGTGGTAGGGGACGAGGGCGTCCTAGATCTATTTCGGTCCCGCCACTAGAGGACCCTATTATAGAGGAGCAGGATAAGGTGCCTCCAGCAAATCCTGCACCAGTAGACTTTATGACGGCGCCAGGCTTCCAGGCAGTCATGGGTCGTATGATGAGATTTATGGACACTATGTCCCAGACTGGTTTATTTCCAGCAGATCTTGCCACTTATCAAGCGGGAGGGGAGTCCAGACCCCTACCGCCTTGGCTGAAGGACAGACAGTAGCAATACATCATACCCCGGGTACACTGCCCGTGAATGGGGTCCAACCTGTTGCAGCAGCATCTGAGCCTAGACCAACCCGATTGCACCCTCCAGTATTTGGGGGTGAGCGAGGCGAGGACGCCCAGGATTTTGTGGATAGGTGCAGGGACAGACTGCACAACATGAGGATACTAGAGTCCCACGGAGTGGATTTCACTACCTCTCAGTTGGAGGGCAGAGCTCGTAGGTGGTGGCAGTCCTATATTCTCAGCATGCCAGCAGATTCTCATCCTGTCACTTGGGAGCAGTTTACGCAGATGTTTCTGGATAGATATATCCCTCCCTCAGAGAGGGAAGAGTTGTGGTATCAGTTTGAGCGGCTAGAGCAGGGGCAGATGTCAGTGACAGATTATGAGGCTAGATTTTCAGAGTTGTCCCGCCATGCACTTATGATATTGCCTACCGATGCTGAGAGAGTGCGGAGATTCATGGCTGGGTTACATCCAGGTATTAGGGCCACCATGGCCCAAGAGGTGGAGATGGGTACTCCTTATCAGCTCGTGGTAGAGATTGCTCGCATGATCGAGGAGTATCGGTCGAGGAGCAGGGAGTAGGGGCAGTAGAATACGAGGGCTAGATTCTCTAAAGATTTCAGAGGTGCCCCAGCTATGGGGCAGGGGTCAGTATAGCAGTGGTCAGCCCAACAGGCCTTTATATTCAGCACCTCCACCACCCCTCCCCCCTCCCTCCCGAGGTGTTCCAGTGAGGCCACATTTCAGCGCCATGCCAGAGCATTCCTACCATCCTCCAGGCATTCAGAGTTCACACAGTGGTTATCACAGTCATCTAAGACCCTCTGACCCCTATTTCAGTGCTATGCCAGAGGGCTCTTTGTCACACCCCGAACCTGGGGGGAGAGACGGGCACCTGGTACCTTACTCGACCGAGTATCAACGTAACGTATCATTCTTATTACATCATCATATACACGTGACATACGGTCATAATAGGCCAACATAATAATTTATAAACTCAAAACATAGGCCGACAAGGCCGTAAAATCTTCCACGTATACGACATATGTCTACAAGCCTCTAAGAGTACATAAATGTCATAAAGTTTGGGATAGAGTCCCGCCATACCAAACAATATCGGTCTAAATCATGCTAACCAAACAAGCGACTCCGAAGAAAATGGAGCACCAACATCTTCCGTTAGGCTGATAGCCTATTTGGAGGGCTCTCGACCTGTCTATCGGGACTTGCAAGCATGAAACGAAGTGTCCCCAGGCAAAAGGGACGTCAGTACGAATAATGTACCGAGTATGTAAGGCACATAAATAAGTACATAAGAGACATGGAAGAAATATAGAGCACATGACTCAACCTGTAAGCCTGAATAGCTTTGTAAATCATAAATTACTTTTAGCGTCATGCATATGCATATGAATGTCATATCGTGCATTGGTACATGTTTCATAACATCATCAGCCTCTTAGGGGATCCCATCATATCATATCGGCCACTGTGGGCAAAATCATTATCCGTATACCAACTAATCAGGTAGTGGTGCGTATATAATGCCATAAGCTTTCCCATATCCCAAATACATATACATACATACATACATATGCGTATATAACACTGTTTGAATATACATACATATATACGCGTATATAATGCCGTTTGAACCATATTTCAGCCATTGTGGGCAACATCATCATCATATACCAGCTGATCAGGTGGTGGTGCGTATATAATGCCGTAACCTTTTTCCATATCCCATATACATATATTTACATATATACGTGTATATAACGCCATCTGTTCATGGGTCAATGCACATGAATGCAATGCATGAAAAGTACGTTAATAAAATCTTTCAGAGCTTCATAAGGCCATTTTGCCTTTGAGTAATATCATAAAGTAAACTCTTTTCAACTTTCATATTTTTGTGAGACCCATGAACATATGATAAAATATTATGACACATGGAAATTCAAGAACATAGATATCTCGAATACTTCTATGATAGAGTCATTTATGGAATTTGTGCATTTGCACGTTTCGTTCGTATCGCATGGATCATGCCAAAATAAAGAAGGGATAACCTTAACATACCTAGAGTATCCGTGTGATATTCTTGAGAAGGATTACACCGTACTCCCTTAGAATCGAAAATCCCATTGCTATTATAATATGGAGTGACTATCGTCCTTGGCTTTATATTCTTTATGATTCATTTTCCAAATGAACTTTAGTAATCATTCAAGATAAGAGTCCGTGACCTGTATCTGTATAACCCACTTACGAAGTGGGTTCTTGAATTTTATTCAAAATAAGAATTCTTGGATTGTATCTGTATAAGCAACTTACAAAGTGGATTCTTGAATTCCATTCAAGATAAAAGTTCTTGGATGGTATTTGTATAAGCCACTTACAAAGTGGAGTCTTGAAATTCATTCAAGATAAGAATTCTTGGCTTGGAATTTTGTGAATCCACTTACAAAATGAATTTGCTATTATTTAAAGACAAGTGTAGGGATAGCTATTAAGACCTCTCTTTCCATGTGTCATCTTAACGGATTTCCCAAAGTAAAGTCATCTCCAATCCCCCTTTACTTGGAGGGCTTTGTCCCCACCTACAATTATTCACAAATTCTTAATTACATAGTCAATGTCTCATTAAATCAATAATTAACCAATTAACCATGTAATTAAGAATTATCTCAAATTACTTAAAATACTATCCACTTTTATCATGCCTTATACACCTTACTATCATGGCCATGTGGTACCTTATATGGTACTAGTCCATAAATATCAGGTATTTTAGCTCGAGCCGTATTTTATTCCAAAATGTCAAACTTAGACGAAATTCATTTCCTTTGATTTGCTTACCCTTTCTCCTTCACGAATTTACTCATCACGTGTTTAAAAGAGCATAATGCTTATACTCTCAAAATAATTCCATTCCCGAGCTTATGTTGATTAATTTACGATAAAACTTTAACGTACGAAAATGCGGGATGTAATATCTCATTTTTGAGCTTTCATCAACTTACTTATGGCGTACTTTCACGTACGAAAACATGGGGTATAACACTCTCGTCGCCCTCCGGCCATTCAGGGTTTTTCTTTGGGGCAGCAGACTATGCTACCTCGGAGTTTTTATGAGTGTGGAGAGACAGGACATATGAGGAGGCAGTGTCCCAGGTTTTGTGGCAAGGCCGTTCAGCAGGGTTATCAGCCGATGGGTCTGGCACCAGCAGTCCGACCACCTAGAGGTAGAGGACAGGTCGGCAGGGGTCGTCGTAGAGGTGGAGGCCAGTCAGGGGGAGGTCAGACAGCTCCTGTTCACTCTGGTGGGGCTCAGTCTACTGGTACTCCAGCCAGATTCTATGCCATTCCAGCCAGATCAGATGCAGTAGCCTCAGACGCCGTGATCACAGGTATTATTTCAGTATGTGGTAGAGAGGCATCGGTGTTATTTGATCCAGGATCCACTTATTCCTATGTTTCGGTCTTATTTGCTCATTTTCTGGATGTCCTTCGTGAGTCCTTGGGTTCACCTATTTATGTGTCCACTCTTGTTGGCGATTCTATGGTTGTAGACCGGATTTGTGGGTCCTGTGTGATTTCATTTTGTGGGTTCGTGGCTCAAGCGGATATCTTATTGCTCGACATGGTTGATTTCGAGATTATTTTAGGCATGGATTGGCTATCTCCTTATCATGTCGTGCTAGATTGCCATGCCAAGATAGTTACTTTATCCATGCTCGAGTCGCCTAGGCTGGAGTGGAGAGGTTCCTCAGTTAGTACAGCCAGCCGGGTTATTTCATTCTTGAAGGCTCGACGTATGGTCGAGAAGGGTTGTCTGGCCTATTTTGCTTATGTGCGGGACACCACCGCCTATTTAACGAAAGAATTAGATCCTTTGACTAAAGTTATTTTTAGGATGAACGCGGGTTACTGATAATCAAAGAAATAGAGAAAAACGAGTAATAGACAATATTGCAGAAATATAGAAAAGCAAAGTAAATTGCATTCGAGAATCAGTTGCCTTTACAAGCTATATTCCCCTCCCTTATATAGGAGATTCCTTGATATAACATACAACTTTTGCTATGATTGCCCATTAATGACTAATTATGACATTAATGGGGCGTTACAAAGGATAACGGTAATTGGGGTACGATTACGTAACGTACGGTTAATCAATTGTGGGTTCTTGAATCTACCAGTAGCTTTGTCTAGATTCATTCTGACCGTGTCTCTTCCCTGTTTTGATCAGGTTGAGTTTCCCGTGGCTGATGAGTTCGAGGGTTTATTCAATCATGCCTCTTTGTTCCGTACCTCTTCAAAGAATCACATATAGCTGTCATGTTCTCCTATGTCCACATAACTGGCTGAGTTGTGAAGAGTTGGCTTATGTGTGAAACTCTTTTTTACCAATACAGATAATCCCCCCACTTACCATATATTTATCGATTAATATTTGGTAAGTGGATACTCATTTATGGCGGGAATATTTTGTCGTTGCTTTACCTCCAAACATTGTATACTTCTCTGAACCATAAGTGTCGTTTGTCACTTCCATTTAATGCTCATACCACGTGTCCTTCTAGGATTGGTTCTGCATTTACTCGGCACCTTTTAGGGCTTTTTACGGCTGTGTCAGTCCCGACGTGACACCTTTAATTATGACTTTTCATCATTATTTTTCTTTTTTTTCCATGTTTGACGGTTGTCCTCAAGTATAAATACCTTTCTTCTTTTCTTTGCTTCCACGAAACACTTTCTAACTTTGTCTTTTGTAAAGAACTTTCTTCTTGCCTTTGTAAACATGTCTTCTTCAAATCAACCTCAGGGAGTAATAGATATTGAAAATTTAACGCCATCTTCTGCCCCGACTAGGAGTCGGAGGGGTGGTAGACTTAGAATCTAGGATCCACTCATTCGAGAGGCTCCTCTTCTTCTCAGATAGTTACCCCTCCTTCCGCTAGGTCTCTAGTTTCTCCGAGATTTAGGGCTTCTCGGTCTTTGTCTAGAGGTAGAGGTGAACGCCTTCGTGAACCTGGAGTTGATGAAATTGTTCCTGCTGAGTTTGTCTTTGCTAGAGATAATCAAGTTCTTGTAGACCAATCTTCTTCCCTTGAGAGTGTCGAAAGGTATCCAACCCTTATAATTGAGGGTCAAATTTCCCTTGTTCGTAGGGAGTGTTTTTGGAGGCCTGATTTCCCTGTCTACATTCCGAATAGTAATCAAAGAATAACGAGTTACAAGACGGGATATTAATTTGTTTATACATACCCTTTTACTCTAGGGTTTAGACTTCTCATTGACCTAGTCATAATTGAATTTTGTCGTTGCTTCAATATCTGCTTAGGACAAGTTGGTCCGCTTGTGTGGCGAGTTGTCGCATGTCTTAGGAATTTAGCTTATTTAACCTCAGTTCCTTTTACTTTCAACCATGTTATTCATCTCTACTCTTCTACCTTGTTTCGTGAAGGGTTTTTTACTCTAACTGCTAGGAGCAAAAGAGTGTTTGTAACCCCTGGAGATGATAAGGATAGGGGTTGGTACCTCCGGTATGTTGTTGTACCCATTGTTTGTTTAGTGGGTGAAGAAAATATTCCCTTCCCTGAGAAGTGGAATCATGCAGTGAGTATGCTTTAGCTCACATCTATTTACTTTTCCTCGTTCTGACTTGAGATATTTTATTAACACCATATCTGTTTTTTCTTTTCTCAGCAATTATGGATACTGTTGAAATGTCTCTGGTATCCGTGATTGGGTAGAAAAATTGTTGTCCGTTGCTCCTTTAGAAGAGAGATCTTGGAAGTACCTCGCTGGCAGGTATGGTTGGCATGTAAAGACCCACGGTAAGTGAAGCTTTTCTTCTTTTCTTCTTTCCTTACTCGAGTCTCTTCTTTCTTTGTCGCTTAACTTTTTCCCTTTTGATAGGGTTCTCTGCTCATGAGGTGTCTGCTTTATCTATCCCGAAGATGTCTTTGGCTCAGGCCCAAGATATTATTGTTGGTTCGTCTTCCTCGAAGAGGAAGATTGGTCAGTCTCGTTCCGTAGAAGAAGAAGAAGAGGGTGCTTTAGTACACAGGCCACGGAGAAGGCGGGTGGTTTCAGATGATTAGTTTACACCCATGACCTTGCCTTCCGTGTCTGTGGTTGAGACCTCTACCTTTGAAGATGTTTCACATCCCCCCATTCATAAGCCTGTAGATTACCTGTTCCATGAAGGCTTTGACCTTTCTCCTGACGATATCCCTTTGGCTGTTGTTTTTCTTGCTTCTTTAAGAGAAGTTGTCTCATCTGCTCCTTTGGCTATTACGGCTTATGCTGTTACTTTGCCCATGGCTTCCTCAACTCTTCAACCCTTGGTGCCTGCTGCTTTTCCCGTGGCTTCTCCAGCTCCTCAACCCTCTGTGCCTGTTGCTACGTCATCTCTGCCTGCTTCTGTGCCTTCCGCTAGAGAAGTAGGGTCTTCCAGCAAAGAGATGCGGCAGGTGGTAATAGAGGTTCCAGCTGAGGGGAATCTTTTCAAGAAAACGGGTGAGCCCGAAGTGTGGCTCAAGCCTTTGATAGGTCCCACTGAGAAAGCCAAGTTAGCCAGCCATAGTGCTCTTACATGGGGCAATGAAGTAGTGCATACCTCTTTGAAGGTATGATGCAGGTTATCCTCTTTCATTTTCGTATAGGAGATTTATCATATCTGATTGGTTTATTTATTGTAGATTAATCTTATAGGCATGGAGCTTATGAAGAGGATCTCAAATACGGATCAGGAGACAAAAGAGTTGCAGGCCGATGCTGATAATTGGAAAGCATAATATGATAGCCTAAGGATTGACATAGATGCCTTAGAAGAGGAAATGAGTACCTTGAAGCGGCAGATGAGGCTCATGGTGGCTGAACTGGCAGTAGAGAAGGATTCTTCTAGTCAGGCTGATAAGGACAAGAGTGTTCTGGAGTCCTCATTTGCTAAGCAGCTATCCCGCGCCTCAGAGGAGATTAGAGACTTGAAAAACTTGTTGGGGCAGAAGGAGGAATACCCAGACGAGCTCGTGCAATTACTCACTCGTACTCAAGAGGACCTTCGTAAGGCTTTAGATAAAGTTCAAACTCGGGAGGAGTCGATTGTACCATTAAGGGCCGCCCATGAAGCTGCTGAAGCGAAGAAGGACGGATTGAGAGCTGAGCTTCAAGTATGGGCAAGGGATTATGAAGATCTTGAAGAGGTGGCTATTGTTGATGTGAGCTGGGCGTATATGAATTCTCGTCTTGACACATTGACGGAAATGAGTCAAGAGGCTTTTGACCTTAGTGCTAAAATAGCTAAAACTAAGGAAGCCATGGAGAAGGCTCAACAAGGTCATAACCTCTCTTCACCTGATGGTGAGACTCCAGCTGCTCGTGCCTCTTCATCCCTAGTTTCTCTTGCTCCTTCTGCCAGTGAAGTCAACCCCCCTCCTGAAGAATTTTAGTTGGTTCACCCTTTTTTTTATCTTTGTCTCAATTGGTGGTTACCCCCAGTCCCATCGAGGGTAAATTTGGATCTCTTTAAAGTCCCAAATGACAACTTAAGGGCACCTCAATATATAAAAATTCTATACGGCTAAGTATAAGTTAATACTTAGTTTTTACTTAGCCGTTTTAATATATTAATGCTAATATGAGTTTTGTTGAGTTTCTGTTTCACTCTTTAAGTCTTTTGCATGCTTTGTTTTTCGAGGTTTTTTTTTACCTCTGAATTTTTGCATGAGGATGTTGTAATCACTCGTACCTTTTCATAGTAGCTACGGTGTTTGTGAGCCTATTTGTAGTAGGCTTCATTTATGAAAGAGGGCCCTTTATGATTGACATGAAGAAGACGTCTCAACTTCATGATAATGCAATAGAATGATAGGAATTTTACACATGTTTAAGAATGTTTCCAAGGAAAGTTTTTGTTTGAACTTCCACGACATTTTACATGTGTTTGATTATCGTCTAAAACTCATGTTGCAACTGTTTTATTTAACAGATTTGATATACCCTTGTATTTTGTAACTGTTTTTCATAGGTAACAATTTTTCGATATAAATACAAGGGAACGACTATTTTTCACTAGTAACAGTTTTTATAAAGATTGGGGTTTCTACCCGCATCTGTTTTTATTGATAACAGTTTTATAATAAGCATGAGGAAAATGCTTTTTCATCCGTAACTATTTTATTTGACAATAATTTTCTGAACAAATACATGGATTTTGATCTTTCATTCGTAACTGTTTTATTTGATAATAATTTTTTGAGTAAGTACAAATGATGATGATCTTTTACCCCTAACTAATTTTGTTACAACAGTTTTGCATAAGTGTACATTTCTTCCTCATGACTAATATTTTGCCTTTCAGCCTGAACATGTTCGAGGTTTTTTTTTGCATTTTTGCATTAGTCTTTTTATTTGGATGACTCTTTTGATATCTTTCGATTCTACTCGTATCACTTATCTTGTTGGGTAGATGGGTCTTCAGGCTCGAGCTTTTGACTTTCTAATAGTCTTCTTTGCTTCGTCTTAGCCTTCCATACTGTATAGTCCCCTAAGTGTTTGAGCTTTGAAGAATGAGATCTAGAGCACTTGATTATTCCTTCCTTTGTGGTCCTTTTCCTGAAAAGGAAAATTATTCCAGACTCGAAGGTATATAGTTTTTTAGATGATGACTGACGTCCATCAGAAAGTGTAACCCTAGATCGGGAATTGTGTTATTTCCTCGCGTCTTTACAGGTCTAATATCATCATCTGGTGATGGGTTAGCTTTATGTCTATCATCTAAAAAAGATAGTAAAATTTTTAAATGTTCAAAATAAAATCGAACGTGTGATACCTGACCGGGGGTATTTCTTTTCCTTAGAAGTAATACTTCTTTAGGTGGATGGCGTTCCAGCTTGTTGGTAGAATTCTATCATCCATAGTTTCCAACTCACAGGCACCCTTCCCAGCTATGCCTCGGATTTTGTAGAGTCCTTCCCAGTTTGGATTTAGCTTTCCTACGCCTGCTTCTTTCGTTGATTGAAAGACTTTTTTGAGGACGAAGTACCCAATCTTGAAGTACCTGAGATGAGATTTACGGTTGTAATAACGCACTATGATTTTCTTTTGAGCTGCCATCCATATTAGTGCTGCTTCTCTCCGTGGTTCGAGCAGGTCCAGATTGGTCCTTAATTCTTCGTCGTTTGCTTCCTTCATGGCTGTTGTGAACCTTATGCTTGGTTCGCTAATCTCTACAGCTATTAAGGCTTCTGATCCATAGACAAGTGTGAACGGAGTTTCTCCCGTGGCTATTTTTGAAGTTGTTTAGTATGCCCAAAGCATCGCTGATAACTCGTCAGGCCAGTTTCCTTTGGCTTTATCCAGCCGCTTCTTTAGGTTGTTGATGATGACCTTATTCGTTGACTCAGCTTGACCATTAGCCATGTGTTGGTATGGCGTTGAAGTGATCCGTTTGATTTGCCAGCTTTTGAAGAATTCTGTGATTTGCGAGCCTATGAATTGTGGGCCATTATCGCACACGATCTCATTTGGTATTCCAAAAAGGCATATTATGTTTCACCATAAGAAGATTTTAACTTGCTTTTCTCGCATTTGTTAGAATGATTCTGCCTCTACCCATTTTGTAAAATAGTCGGTTAGCATGAGCAAAAATCGTACCTTTTCTTTAGCTGTGGGAAGAGGTCCCACTATGTCCATCCCCCATTTCCTGAAAGGCCATGGGGATACTATTGGATGCAATAATTCCATTGGTCGATGCATGTTATTGGCAAAACTTTGGTACCTGTCGCATTTGGATATGAAGTTCTCGGCTTCTTCTTCCATCTTAGGCCAATAGTATCCAACTCTGATTAGGGTTTTCACTAAGGACCTCGCCCCTAAGTGATTTCCAAAGTGTATTTCGTGGACTTCTTTCATCACAAATTCCATTTGGTTAGGTCCAAGGCATTTAGCTAGGGGTTCTCCGAACAACTTGCGATAAAGCGAGTTGCGAATAAGGCAGTACCGTGCAGCTTTGCGTTGACCAGTCCCAGGTTAAGTTGTTGAAAGTTACCTCATTCCTGTCTAGGTCGATCATTGAGTGGAATAGTTGAACGACAATTGTATTGTCTTTGTTTGTTACTTCCGTGACTGCTGCGAGGTTAGCTAATGCATCTGCTTCTGCATTTTCCTCTCTAGGTATTTGCATTACCTTCCATGTTTTGAATTGTCTCACGAGCCCTCGTTCTTTTTCAAGATATTGTTTCATTCGAGTCTCTCGAGCGATATAAGTCCCCTGTATCTGATTTACTACCAGTTGGGAGTCGCTGTTGATCACGATTTTCTCGATTGAGAGCTCCCGTGCGAGTTCAAGCCCTGCAATAACAACTTCGTACTCTGCTTCATTGTTAGTTATAGGATAACACTTGATAGCTTGCCGTGTCTTTTCACCCGTGGGTGATATTAAGACTATGCCTAAGCCGGCACCTTTTATATTTGAAGAACCATCGGTGAACAAGGTCCATAGGCCTGGATTAGCACCGTTAAAGAGTTGTAACTCTTTTTCTACTTCAGGTACAATGCTATTACTAAAGTCAGCAACAAAATCAGCTAGTATTTGAGACTTAATTGCAGTCCTAGGCTGATAGATTATTTCATGCTCACTTAATTCTATGGCCTACTTGGCTAATCTTCCTGACAATTCGTATTTATGCAGAATATTTCTTAAAGGATATGAAGTCACAATGATGATTAGGTGACATTGAAAATATGATCGTAAAANTTCTTCTCTTACCAGTACTGCACTTATAGCAATTTCTGAAACAACCAGGTAGATGTACAATCTTTACCCTTATTTTGGCTTTGAAAGCAACAGTGGTTTCGATAGATAAATCTTTAGATTCTTGAGGGCTTGATGACATTCTTCAGTCCATTCGAACTGATTCTTCTTTTTGAGAACTGAGAAGAATTTAAAACTTTTTTCGGAAGACTTAGAAATAAATCTTCCCAAAGCTACTATTCTCCCTGTTAGTCTTTGAACTTCCTTTTTTTTTTGTTAAAACATCAGGTATTCTTCTATATCTTTAATTTGAGCGGGATTTACCTCTATTCCTCTATTCGATACAAGGAAACCCAAAAATTTACCTGATTGTACTCCAAAAGCGCATTTTTCTTGATTTAGCTTCATATTATACTTGCGTATAATATCAAAAGTAGTAGAGAGATGCTGGAAATGGTCTTCTGCTTGCGTTGATTTTACCAACATATCATCAATATAGACTTCCATCATTTTTTCAAGATGTTCTTGGAACATTTTAGTCACTAACCTTTGATAGGTGGCTCCAGCATTTTTCAAGCCAAAAGGCATAACTTTATAACAGTAAGTCCCCCTGTTGTAATGAAGGAAGTTTTTTCCTTATCTGAGGGATCCATTTTAATCAGATTATAACCAGAATATGCATCTAAAAGTCTTAATAATTCATGACCTGCTGTGGCATTAATCATTTGATCTATATGTGGCAATGGGAATGAATCTTTGGGGCATGCTTTATTTAAGTTAGTATAATCTATGCATATTCTCCATTTTCCATTCTTTTTAGGTACTCCAAGGTGTTTGCTAACCAGTTAAGGTACGTTGCCTCTCGTATCGAACCAATCTTCAAGAGTTTCTGTACCTCTTCGTCGATCACTTGGTTCTTGAATGGTCCTTGCTTTCTTTTCTTCTACTTAACAAGTACGAAGGATAGATCTTCATTTAGTTTATGAGTCATCACTTCTGGTGGGATACCTGTCATATCTGAGTAGAAACACGCAAAGCAGTCTGCGTTAGCCTTTAAATAATCAATTAACTTACCTCTTTGATCGGGGCCAGCCTCGTGCCTATATACACTTTTTGTTCAGGCTTTTGTTCAGACAATGGAACAGCTTCGAGTTCTTCCGTAGTTGTTTTGATGTGCTCATTTTCCTCTGTTTCATGAATGACGTCCCGAGGGTCCTATGTAAGGACCGTACCTGTTTTTACCTTATCTTCTGTCTGATTCAGGACGTCTGGATCCGGAATGATCTTCATCTCTTGAACGAGTAATGATATCTTCCTTTATTCTGAGTTTAGTACTATACATGTTATATACATCGTTCCATGTTGTAGCGGGGAATTCTCTTAGACTTTCCTTAAGTCGTCTCGTGGCTTCTGAGCTATTATCGTTTAGGTTACTCGCAAATGCCATGGCTGTCCAATTATAAGGCACCCTGGGTAATTGCATTCTTTCTCGTTGAGACCTGTCTACAAACTCTCGGAGTAGTTCCGTGTCTCCTTGTTTTATTTTGAATATGTCTTCCATTCTTTTCTCAACTTTTTGTGCACCAGAGTGTGCTTTTATAATGAATCTGCAAGCTCGGCAAAAGAGTCAATAGAATTTTCAAAGAGAAGAGAATACCAGGTTAGGGCTCCTTTGGTAAGTGTTTCCCCAATTTTTTTGACAAGAACTGATTCAATCTCTTGTTTTGTTAAGTCATTGCCTTTTACGCCAGTAGTGAAAGAAGTCACATGATCACGTGGGTCAGTTGTTCCATCATATTTGGGAAGGTCAGGAATTTTAAACTTCTTGGGTATAGGCAAGGGAGCCGCACTTGGCTTCCAAGGTTGTTGAGAATACCTATCAACATCAATGCCTTTGATAATAGGAGGTACTCCAGGAATTCGTTCGATGCGATCGTTCTGCTCCTTCATCTATTTTTGCATGGTTAGTAGTAGATTTTGTAATTCAGAGTTATTAGATATACCTGGTCTCGCTTCGAGAGACTCATTAGGAGTATCTCCCCTTCCTGAGTTTGCCAACCCAGATTGAGGATTTTCCATGGTGATGGTATTATTGGGGGTGGAGTCTGTGGTCCAAGTAACGCTGCTAGTAATCCCCTCGCAAATTCCTGCAAAGCTTGGCTCACATACTCTGCAATCATTTGCCTTACTTGATCTTGTTCCACCGTTTGATCATATTATCATTGTTGTTATTGGATCTTTCTGGGGATTGTTCCCTTGAACCATGTGGGGTTCTTGAAGGTGATGGAACTGGGGTTCCATTCCTTTGCTGGTTGTTGTAGTTGGAATTCGACATAGTTCAGAGGATATCGCTTGAAAAGAAAACAAAGATTATCAGATTCCCGGTAACGAAACCAATTTGTTTAACCAAAGAATTAGATCCTTTGACTAAAGTTATTTATAGGATGAACGCGGGTTACTGATAATCAAAGAAATAGAGAAAAACGAGTAATAGACAATATTGCAGAAATATAGAAAAGGAAAGTAAATTATATTCGAGAATCAGATGCCTTTACAAGCTGTATTCCCCTTCCTTATATAGGAGATTCCATGATATAACGTACAACTCTTGATATGATTACCCATTAATGACTAATTATGACATTAATAGGGCATTACAAAGGATAACGGTAATTGGGGTACGGTTACGTAACGTATGAGTAATCAGTTGTGGGTTCTTGAATCTACTCGTAGCTTTGTCCAGATTCATTCTGACCGTGTCTCTTACCTGTTTTGATTAGGTTGAGTTTCCCGTGGCTGATGAGTTCGAGGGTTTATTGAATCGTGCCTCTTTGTTTCGTACCTCTTCAAAGAATCACATCCAGCTGTCGCGTTCTCCTATGTCCACATAACTGGCTGAGTTGTCAAGAGTTGGCTTACGTGTGTAACTCTTTTTTACCAATACACCGCCGAGTCTCCGATGATTGATTCGGTGCCAGTTGTTCAAGAGTTTGTTGATGTATTTCCTTCGGATCTTTCGGGCATGCCTCCGGATCGTGATATTGATTTCTACATTGATTTAGCTCCAAACACCCAGCCTATATCTATTCCTCCGTACTGTATGGTTCCGAAAGAGTTGAAGGAGCAGCTTGAGGAATTGTTAGCTAAGGGGTTCATCAGACCGAGTGTGTCGCCGTGGGGTTCTCCAATTCTATTTGTGAAGAAGAAGGATGGGTCTTTGGAGATGTGTATTGATTACCGCCAGTTGAACAAGGTTACTATTAAGAACAAGTATCCTTTGTCGCGCATCGATGATTTGTTTGACCAGTTGCAGGGTGCTCGCATGTTTTCTAGTATTGATTTGAGATTGGGGTATCATCAGTTGAGAATTCAGGCTTCAGATGTTTTGAAGACTGTTTTTCGTATGAGATATGGCCATTATGAGTTCTTGGTGATGTTCTTTGGCTTGACTAATGCCCAAGCAGCATTCATGGACTTGCTGAATAGGGTGTTCAGGCCATATATTAATACCTTTGTCATTGTCTTCATTGATGACATTTTGATTTACTCACGTAGCATGGGGGAGCACGAGCGTCATTTGAGAGTTGTGCTCCAGACTTTGCGAGAACAGAAGCTATATGCTAAGTTCTCTAAGTGTGAGTTCTGGTTGGATTCCATGGCATTTTTGGGGCACGTGGTGTCCGAAGAGGGTATCAAGGTTGATCCTTAGAAGATCGAGGCAGTTCAGAGTTGGTCGCGTCCTACTTTAGCTATAGAGATCAGGAGCTTTTTGGGCCTAGCAGGCTATTATCACTGATTTGTGTAGGGTTTCTCTTCTATGGCAGCTCCATTGACTAGATTGACTCAGAAGAATACCCCGTTTTGATGGTCTGACAAGTGTGAGGCGAGTTTTCAGAAGCTCAAGACAGCATTGACCTCAGCACTAGTTCTAGTATTGCCTTCCGGTTCTGGGATATATATAGTATATTGTGATGCTTCGCGCGTTGGCTTGGGGTACATATTTATGCAGGAGGGGAGAGTTATTGCTTATGCTTCGTGCCAGCTGAAGGTTCATGAGAAGAATTACCCTGTGCAGGATTTGGAGTTGGCGGCGATTGTTCATGCTCTCAAGATTTGGAGGCACTACTTGTATGGAGTGTCCTGTGAGGTTTATACAGACCACCGTAGCTTGCAACACTTGTTCAAGCAGAAGGATCTTAATTTGAGGCAGCGCAGATGGCTTGAGTTGTTGAA
>ML378084.1:0-22163 GCA_005239525.1 Nicotiana knightiana | reverse complement strand
GTGTGTGTGTGTGTGTGTGTGTGTGTGTGTGTGTGTGTGTGTGTTGGATTGGGCTGCCCGTCGCAGCAGTTGTGTGTATTCATGGTACTTGCTGAGTACGAGTGTCTAGTGTGAGCATGAGATACTAATAGTGGAGTCACGAGTGACTGAGAGGCTTGCCCGAGAGGCTTTATTGTGAGTGATACTGTGCCCGAGGGGCTTATATTTTATGAAACTACTGTTTTTCACTCTTATTTACATTGAGCCTTTGATGATAAATGTTGGATAAATGTTTTTATACGAGATTTTTAAATGGAAACTGGAGTTTTATGAAATACTCGGAAATGTAAATTCCTGACTTGATTTACTTATTTCCAAAGTCACTCATTATATGCATTTACATGATTTATAAATGCTCGTCACTACACTCAAGTTTTTAGTTAATTTGATTACTTACCGAGTTGGTGTACTCACGTTACTCCCTACACATCTGTGTGCAGATCCAGGTAACGGACCATCTCACTAGTTGATTTCCGGACGTGCTTAGAGTTGTTTGAGGATCGAGGTAACTGCTCAGCGTCCCCAGGTCACCTCCTTTCTTTTCCTCAGTTCATACTTTTGGTCTTTTGTACTCCAGGCTTTGTAGTAGCAAGTCACCTTGTTGTACATTGTATTTACAGTTCTAGATGCTCATGACAGTTGACTCCAGGTTTTGGGGAAGTGTATAGTTTGTTCATCTCATTATGCTATTTTAAAATCTGCTAATTTTGGGAAATTATGAAATGTATTGATAGTCTGAAATGGTTGGCTAGCCTAGTTCCATGATAGGTGCCATCACGGCCACCTTAGGATTTGGGGTCGTGATAACTTGGTATCAGAGCTTAGGTTACATAGGACTCAACGGTCATGAGTAGGTTTAGTAGAGTCTTGCGGATCGGTACGGGGACGTCTGTACTTATCTTGGAGAGGCTACAGAACCCTTAAGAACAATCTCATTTTTTTCTTCAATTCTTTCGTGCCATTTGATTGATTCTGGAAATCTAATCTTCTGTTGTTTCATTCTCTCATAGATGATGAGGACCCGCGCTACCGATCAGGGTGATCAGCAACCAGCTAGACCAGCGAGGGGTTGAGGCCGCGGTCGAGGCCGTGGTAGAGGTAGGGGCCAGCCCGTGCGGCAGCCAGGGCAGTACCAGTTGATCCCCCTCCAGTGGGACAGGCTCAGGCACCGATAGTGCCTAATGTTATCCGGGTCTTCAGGAGACCTTGGCTCAGATCTTGACTGTGTGTACCACCCTTGATCAGGCAGTCGCCGCTACTTCTCAGGCCGGGGGAGGCAGTCAGACTCCAGTTGCCAGGAAACCTGAGCAGGTTACTCAGGGGCATCAGACACCAGGGGTGGTTCCAGCTCAGCCGGTTGCTCCAGTTCAGGACTTCATGGTTCTAGGTATGCCAGATGATGAACAGTGTAGGGTGGAGAGGTTTAGTAGAATTCAGCCTCCGACATTCAGTGGTACCGAGGGCGAGGATGCCCAGGGTTTTCTAGATAAGTGTCAGCGGATGCTTCGTACTGCTGGGATTTTGGAGACCTGTGGGGTCTTGTTTGCTACTTTTCAGTTTTCTGGTGATGCTTTCACCTGGTGGGAGTCTTTTGAGAGGTGTAGGCCTGTTGGATCAGCACCCCTAACCTGGTAGCAGTTCTCCACTATCTTCTTGGAGAAGTATGTACCCTAGTCTCACAGGGAGGAGCAGCGCAGGCATTTTGAGCAGCTGCATCAGGGGGAGCTATCAGTGACACAGTATGAGATGCGGTTTTCAGAGTTGGCTCGTCATGCCACCGAGTTGGTCCCTACTAATAGGGAGAGGATTAGGAGGTTCATGGATGGCCTCATTTATCAGCTCCGCCTTTTTATGACTCGGGAGAGAGTATCAGGTGCTACCTTCGAGCAGGTTGTTGATATTGCTCGAGATATTGAGTCGGTTCACCCCCGGGAGCGGGTAGAGAGGGAGGCCAAGATGCCTCGTGGATCAGGTGGTTCTAGTGGTGCTCCTCCCAGGGGGCAGATTCAGCATGGTAGAGGCCGTTCGTTCAGGTTTCCTCAGTCAGGCCGCCCAGCCCATAGTGGTGCATCTTCGAGGAATAGTCCTCGAGTTCTCAGCCAGGCCATTCTTCATTCGGTACCCTTTCAACCCAGAGTGCAGCTCGAGCACCATCAGTTCAGGGTTCCTCTATGCATGGTTCTCCTAGTGGCCATTCTGGTGCCAGGGGTTCCTTTCAGTCCCCGTCTCCAGCTCCAGGGAGTTGTTATGAGTGTGCAAAGTCGATCATATGAGGAGGCAGATTCCTCGTCTTCTTAGAGGCCCATCTCAGTTGAGGAGCCAGCCTTCGACTTCAGCTCCAGTTATTTCATCACCCACCGAAGCAGTCAGGGGTGGTAGTCAGTCAGCTAGAGGCCGCCCTAAAGGGGGAGGTCGAGCAGGTGGAGGTCAGGCTCGTATGTATGCCTTTCCAGCCAGGCCAGATGTTATGGCCTCCGATGCAGTGATTGCAAGTATTGTCTAAGTCTGTTGCCAAGATGCTTTGGCTTTATTTCACCCTGGTTCTACATATTCATATGTTTCTTCATATTTTTCCCATTTTCTTGATATGCCCCGTGAGTCTTTAGTTACATCTGTTCATGTGTCGACTCCGGTGGGCGATGCTGTTGTTGTGGACCGTGTGTATCGGTCGTGTGTGATATCTATTGGGGTCTGGAGACCCTAGTGGACCTACTATTACTCAGCATGGTCGATTTGATGTAATATTGGGCATGGATTGGTTATCTTCGTGTCATGTTGTTCTTGATTGTCACGCTAAGACCGTGACCTTAGCTATGCCAGGATGTCCGAGGGTTGAGTGTAGAGGTTCTTCTGAGTATGTTCCTAGCAGGGTGATTTCCTACCTGAAGGCTCGACGTATGGTTGAGAAGGGGTGTTTATCATATTTGGCTTTTATGAGGGATGTCAGTGGTGAGACTCCCACTATTGATTCGTTTCCTGTGGTCCGTGACTTTCTGGACGTATTTCCTGCAGACCTGCCAGGCAAGCCACCTGATAGGGACATTAATTTTGGTATTGACCTAGTGTCAGGCACTCAACTTATTTCTGTTCTACCTTATCATATGACACCAGCAGAGCTAAAGGAATTAAAGGGGAAACTTCAGGAACTCCTAGATAAGGGGTTCATTCGGCCTAGTGTGTCACCTTGGGGTGCAACGGTGTTGTTTGTAAAGAAGAATGATGGTTCTATGCGCATGTGTATTGATTATCGGCAGATGAACAGGGTTACGGTGAAGAACCGGTATCCCTTACCACGTATAGATGACTTTTCTGATCAGTTGCAGGGTGCCAAGGTATTTTCCAAGATTGACTTGCGTCCGGCTATCATCAGTTGAAGATCCGGGGGCCATACATTCTGAAGACTGCTTTCAGGACTAGATATGGTCATTATGAGTTTTTGGTTATGTTATTCGGGCTGACCAACACCCCAACAACCTTTATGCACTTGATGCACAGTGTATTTCGGCCTTATCTGGATTCTTTCATCATCGTGTTTATTGATGATATCTTGGTATATTCCTGATATCGGGAGGATCATGAGCAGCATTTGAGAGTTGTGCTTCAGACCTTGAGAGAGAAGAGATTGTACGCAAAATTTTCGAAGTGTGAGTTCTGGATTGATGAGTAGCGTTCTTGAGGCACGTGGTGTCCAGTGAGGGTATTCAGGTTGATCCGAAGAAGGTAGAGGCGGTGCAGAGCTGGCCTAGACTGGCATCAGCTACCAACATTCACAGTTTCCTTGGTTTGGCAGGGTGCTATCGCCGTTTCGTAGAGAGATTTTCATCTATTGCAGCACCTATGACCATTGTGACCTAGAAGGGTGCTCAGTTCAGGTGGACTAAGGAGTGTGAGGAGAGCTTTCAGAAGCTCAAGTCAGTTTTGACTACAGCTCCGGTGTTGTTTTTGTCTATGAGTTCAGGTTCTTATACAGGTTACTGTGATGCTTTGAGAGTTGGCCTGGGAGCGATTTTGATGCAGGACGGTAGGGTGATTGCGTACGCGTCCAGACAGTTGAAGGTGCAAGAGAAGAATTATCCAGTGCACGATCTTGAGCTACCAGCTATTGTCCACGCCTTGAAGATTTGGCTTCATTATTTATATGGAGTGAATTATGAGATTTTCACTAATCGTCGTAGTTTGCAGCATTTGCTTAAGATGAAGGATCTGAATTTGCGTCAGAGGAGGTGGTTGGAGCTTCTCAAGGACTATGACCTCACTATTTGATATCATCCGGGGAAGGCCAATGTAGTGGTCGGTGCCTTGAGTCGTAGAGCGGAGAGTTCGGGGAGTTTAGCCTACCTTCCAGTAGTAGAGTGACCTTTAGCACTTGTTTAGGCTTTAGCGGGTCAGTTGGTGAGATTGGATCTATCATAGACCTCGCGGTATTGGCTTGTGTAGCTCCAGGTATTCTCTTTTTTATCAGATTAGAGCATGTCAATATGATGATCCACACTTGCTTGTTCTTCAGGACAGGGTCTGTCGCGGTGATTCCAGGGATTTGGTTATTGGGGATGACGGGTCATGAGGATGCAGGGCCGTATTTGCGTGCCCAATGTGGATGGACTTCGAGATTTGATTCTAGCTGAGGCCTATAGTTTGCGGTATTCTATCCATCCGGGTGCCGCAAAGATGTATCAGGATCTGCAACATCATTATTGGTGGAGGCGAATGAAGAGAGATATTGTTGAGTTTGTGGCTCGGTGTCTCAACTGTCGGCAGGTCAAGTATGAGCACCAGAGACCAGGTGGATTGCTTCAGAGATCAGATATTCCGGAGTGGAAGTGGGAGTGAATCACCATGGACTTCGTGGTCGGACTTCGAGAAGGTTTGATGCTATATAGGTTATTGTGGATCGGCTAACCAAGTCTGCGCACTTCATTCCTGTTGGTACTACTTATTCTTCAGAGCGGTTAGCTAAGATTTATATCAGGGAGATTGTCCGATTGCATGGGGTTCCAGTTTCTATCATTTCTGATAGAGGTACTCAATTCACATCTCTGTTTTGGAGGGTCGTGCTGAGGGAGTTAGGTACTCACGTTGATTTGAGCACAACGTTTCATTCTCAAACCGACGGGTAGTCGAAACGTACTATTCAGATTTTGGAGGATATGTTGCGTGCATGTGTCATTGATTTTTGGGGTTCATGGGATCAATTTCTGCCACTCGCGGAGTTTGTAGTTAATAATAGTTATCAGTCGAGTATCCAGATGGCCCCGTATGAGGCTTTATATGGTAGGAGGTGCAGATCTTCAGTTGGTTGGTTTGAGCCAGGAGAGGCTAGGCTTTTGGGCACAGACTTGGTTTAGGATGCGTTGGGTACGGATAAGTTGATTCAGGAGCGGCTTCGCACGGCCCAGTCTAGGCAGAAGAGTTATGCAGACCGGAAGGTCTGAGATGTGTCTTTCATGGTTGGGGAGAAAGTGCTGCTGAAGTTGTCACCCATGAAGGGTGTTATGAGGTTCGGAAAGAGGGGAAAGTTGAGTCCCCAGTTTATTGGGCCTTTTGAGGTGCTTCAGAGGATTGGGGAGGTGGCTTATAGGCTTGTCATGCCTCCCATCTTATCGAGTATTCATCCGGTGTTCCATGTTTTGATGCTCCAGAAGTATGTTGGTGACGTGTCTCATGTTTTGGATTTCAGCATGGTTCAACTCGAGGATGATATGTCATATGAGGTAGAGCCAGTGGCTATTTTGGGTCATCAGGTCAGAAATCTAAGGTCTAAGGATATAGCTTCAGTGAAGGTTTACTTGGGAGGACAGCCAGTGGAGGATGCCACCTGGGAGACCGAACGGGAGATGCGGAGCAGATATCCTCATTTATTCAAGACTCCATGTATGTTTCTAGACCCGTTCGAGGACGAACGTTTGTTTAAGAGGGGGAGGATGTAACGACCCGACCGATCATTTCGTGAGATTATCCCTGTTTCCCCCGTTTTTGCTTTATCATATGTTACTTATCATGTTTGTGTTGTGTTGGGTCGGATGGTTCGGGTTCGGAGTGGTCGTGGTGAGAATAGAGACACTTAGTCCCTTAATTAGCTTAATAGTTGAAAAAGTCGACTGGGAGTTGACTTATTGGTAAACGACCTTGGAATGTGGATTTTATGGCTCGGATAGCTTCGTTAGGTGATTTGGGACTAAGGAGTATGCTCGGAATGAAGTTTTGATGTCCGGTGTAGAATTAGGCTTGAATTGACGAAAGTTAGTTTTTAGCGATTTTCGGTCGGCAGGGGAAAATAGGCTATAGGGGTCGAAATGGAATTCTGACAGTTGGAGCAGGTTCATAATGTCATTTTGGATATGTGTGCGAATTTTGAGGTCAATCGGATGTGTTTTGGTTGGTTTCGGCATCATTGGCAAAATTTAGAAGTTTCAAAGTTTATAGTCTTGGATTTGATGTGATTTTGGTGTTTTTGCATTATTTTTGGTGTTTCGAAGGCTCGACTAAGTTCGAATGAGGTTATGGGATGTGTTGGTATGTTTTGTTGGGGCCCCGAGGGGCTCGGGATTGATTTCGGATGGTTAATGGAGGGTTGGACTTAGGAAATTGCAGCAAAGTTGTTGTTGGTGTCTTTTGCGGGTGTGGCTGCACCTGCGGAAGGGGAGCCGCAGGTGCGAAGGTCATTGCACAGGTGCAAGAAGAGGCCAGGCTGGAGGAAGCCGTAGGTGCGAGTCATGGGCCGCACCTGTGAAGCCGTAGGTGCGGGTGAGGCACCATAGGTGCGAGAATTGGACTGTTAGTGGATTTTCATAGGTGCGCACCTGGGACCGCAGGTGTGAAGAATGGTCCGCAGGTGCGGATTAACTAGACAGAAAGTATAAATAGGTGCCTCCACGAAATTTTGGGCATTTCTTCCATTTTTGCATGCGGGTTGAGCTAGTTTAGGAGAAAATTAAAGAGAGAATTCAAGAGTCTTCACTAGAGGTAACTTTCCCGGATTAAAAACTTGTTTCTATGTTATTTTGTGACGAATTAGGCTTGGTATTTGAGGAACTAAAGTAGAAAAGTTGGGAAAAATGGGAGGAAAATTTGGAACATTCTTTTGGTGATTTGAGTGGGCAATTGAGGTCGGATTTTGATAAATTCCATATGGGTAGACTCGTAAGGGAATGAGGATTCTAGTTTTGTGATTTTTATTAAATTTCGAGACGTGGGCCCAGGGCTCGGATTTGGCCGAATTTCGAAAATTGTGTTAAAATTTATATCTTTTGATTGGGTTTTGTTCCGTTAGCGTATTTGATGATGTTAATCTGATTTTGGTTAGATTCGGAGCATTTGGGAGCCAATTCGAGGGGCAAGCGCATCGCGGAATAGCTTTTGGGCTTTTTTGAGGTAAGTAACAATTGTAACTCTTGAGGGTATGACACTCCGTTATTTGATATTGTTTTGGTAAATGAGGTGACGCACATGCTATGTGACATGCGTGGGGGTGTGCACCGATAGGGATTGTGACTTGGTCCGTCCCATAGCGACTATTAAGTCGCGTATTCGATTTGAAACCCTATGACATCCTGTCTTTCAGAAGTTTATACTTGTTTATGGGTTGTGAGCCATGTTTGGGGCCTTGTGCCGACCTGTTTAGACCCTCAAGGGTATTTTCCATGTTTGGGGCCTTGTGCCGACCAGTTGAGACCCTCAAGGGTATTTTCCATATTTGGGGGCTTGTGCCGACCTCTTTAGACTCTCAGGGGTATTATCCATCTTTGGGGCCTTGTGCCGACCTATTTAGACCCTCAGAGGTACTTTTACACTATTCTACCACTATCCTGATAGAACATCTGTGAACTCACTCATGTTTACCACTTGTTGTTATTTTCACTGTTATCACACTGCTTTGAAACTCTGAGAAGTATGTTTAGGTAGAGTCCCGTGAGTTGAGAAGAATTTCCCGAGTAGCTTGTGAGGATGACTGAGTCAGGACGAGAGCTGAGTATGTGGGGATAGTTAAGGATCGGGCTGTGCGCCGCAGCAATTTATATTTTCAGGCCGAGAGACGAGTATGTGAGGATAGTTTGGGTCGGGATGCATGCCACGACAATATATATGTTATATATAACATATGGATCGGGATGCACACCGCAGCAATATATAGATTATGTATGGGTCGGGCTACACGTCGCAGCAATATATATGTTGTATATGGATCGGGCTGCACGCCGCAGCAATGTACATATTGGATCGGGTTGCACGCCGCATCAGATATAGCGCTTGGGCTGAAGGAGCCCCTCTAGGAGTCTGTACACCCCTAGTGAGCGGAGTCGAATATTTTATGGATCGGGCTGCACGCCACAGCGTATGTTATAATGATCGGGTTGCACGGTGTGTGTGTGTGTGTGTGTGTGTTGGATCGGGCTGCCTGCTGCAGCAGTTGTGTGTATTCATGGTACTTGTTGAGTACGCGTGTCTAGTGTGAGCATGAGATTCTGATAGTGGAGTCACGAGTGACTGAGAGGCTTTCCCGAGAGGCTTTATTGTGAGTGATACTGTGCCCGATGGGCTTATATTTTAAGAAACTATTGTTTTTCACTCTTCTTTACACTGAGCCTCTCATGATAAATGTTTTTATACTAGATTTTTAAATGGAAACTAGAGTTTTATGAAATACTCAGAAATGTAAATTCCTGACTTGATTTACTTATTTCCACCATCACTCATTATATGGATTTACATGATTTATAAATGCTCGTCACTACACTCAAGTTTTTAGTTACTTTGATTACTTACTGAGTTCGCATACTCACGTTAGTCCCTGGACCTCTGTGTGCAGATCCAGGTACCGCACCATCTCACTAGTTGATCTCTGGACGTGCTTGGAGTTGTTCGAGGATTGAGGTAGCTGCTCAGCGTCCCCAGCTCACCTCCTTTCTTTTCCTCAGTTCATAGTTTTGGTCTTTAGTACTCCAGGCTTTGAAGTACCAAGTCACCTTGTTGTACATTTTATTTACAGTTCTAGATGCTCATGACAGTTGACTCCAGGTTTTGGGAAAGTGTATAATTTATTCATCTCATTCTGCTATTTTAAAATCTGCTAATTTTGGGAAATTATGAAATGTATTGATAGTCTGAAATGGTTCGCTAGCCTAGTTCCATGATAGGCGCCATCACGGCCGGCTTAGGATTTTGTGTCGTGACATTTCAGTTGACAATTAAAAATTTCCAGACCAGTAATCAGGTAAAAATCACAGCAAGTACGCAGTAAATATCATGCGCAAGCAATGCCGAGGGTCGAACAGTGCGAACCAACAATAATAAATTGTGCACTGCCAAAGGTCGAACGGCTCGAACCATAGATGCATCTATTTCCCCGCTCGCAAATTGATCATGCGACGCGGTCATATATAATAATAGAGTTACCCTGCTCGTGAATCATACATGCGACTCAGGTACTCATAGATACACATATTCACGCATTAAATTCATATTTTATCAGGAAAACGGTTACTCAAGGCAGTGATAAAATTCTCTTTTAATGGACACGCAGATGGTATTTAAATCTTTTCTGGAAATTCATTTGCCAAGTTGTATAAGGTTGTAAATACAATAAATTTATCAGTAAGGTTACAAGTACAGCAATAAAACATGCTTTATCAGGAAAACCATTATCCCAGGAAAAATCAATTCTCTTTCTAGTTAATTAAGGAAAATAAACTTCACCCTTCTTAAGTATTCACTTACTAATTCGATAATATTAACAATTTAATTTCATTAGCAAAATTTCAAGTACAACAGGTAAGGCATGCCAGTGGGTCCTAGACTACCCAGACACAAGAATGATAGTTGCTACGCACGGACTCTCGTCACCTCGTGCGTATGTAGCCCCCACAAATAGTAGCATATATTCGGTTAGTTCACCTATGGGGACGTTTCCTCCTTACAAGGTTAGAAAGGAGACTTACCTCACTCCGAAGATTCATAACCGTCCTCCAAGCCCCTCCGACGACTCAAGTTGATGCCCAACGCCTCAAAAACTATCCAATAATGGGAAAATCAATGAAAATACACTCTAATACTTAAAACAATTCAAATTACATAAATTCCCAACTCCGCTCGAAAAGTTGACCAAATTGCCCTCGGGCCCATGTGCCCGGATTCCGAAATTTCGCGAAGATAATGATTACTCATAGCCTTACTAACTCAAATATACAATTTACTCTAATTTCATGCTCAAATTCATGGTTAAAATTCAAGAATGCAATTTCTAGGGTTTTCTTCAAAATTTCCAACTTTTCCGCAATTTTTCATGTTCCAATCCATGTATAAACCTTGTATTTAACTTGGAATGAGTAGAAATAACATACCTTAAGGAAGATGCTGAAAATACCACCCCAAATAGCTCCAAAATCGCCCATCATCGAATAAATGATGTGCAAATGAGCCAAGACCTCGATTTTAAAATACACACTGCCCAGGCCCGATTTCCGCACCTGCGGCCTCCAACCTCGCACCTGCGCGCCTGCAGGTGCGCCCATGCACCCGCACCTGCGGCTTCCTCCTCCCCAGTCGGGATCCGCACCTGCGCTCCCTCTTCTGCATCTGCGCTTCCGCAGGCGCAGAATTAACCTCGCACCTGCGCCCCCAGCCAAGCCAGCCTAACCTCGCACCTGCGATGCCAAAGCCGCACCTGCGGCCTTGTTGCGCAGGTGCGGTCACACCAGACACCAGCAGCCTTAGCCCTTCCTCAACTCCAAATTCGATCCGTTAACCACCTGGAATCCACCCGAGGCCCCCAGACCCCGTCCAATCACACCAACCTGTTCCAAAACATAATGCGGACCTTCTCGAGGCCTCAAATCGCATCAAATAACATCGAAACAATGGATCACAACTCAATTCAATCCTTATGAACTTTGAAATTTTCAACTTCTACATTCGATGCCGAAACCTATCAAATCACGTCCGATTGAACCCAAATTTTGTACACAAGTCACATTCAACATTACGGACCTTCTCCAACTTTCGGAATCACATTCCGACCCCGACATCAAAATTTCCACTTCCGGTCGGATTTCTCCAAAAATCTTCAATTTTCTATCTTTAGCCAAATGACTTCAAAATAACCTACGGACCTCCGAATTCACTTCTGATTGCGCTCCCAACTCCAAAATCACCATACGGAGCTATTCCCAGACTCCGAATCCCAAACGGACATCAATATCACACTTCAACCCAGACTTATGAAATTTCTTCTAGAATGCTGACTTCTACAATATGCGTCGAAACGCTCCCGGGTCATCCAAAACCCGATCCGAACATACGCCCAAGTCCAAAATCATCATACGAAGCTGCTAGAACCTTCAAATTCCTAATTCTAAGGTCGTTTACTCAAAAATCCAAACTTAGTCGATTCTTCCAACTTAAGGCTTCTGAAATGAGAATTTTCTTTCAAAATTGACTCTAAACTTCCCGAAATTTAGTTCTGACCACACCTACAAGTCATATCACCTTAAATGAAGCTGCTCATGGCCTCAAACCGCTGAACGACACGCTAGGGCTCAGAATGACCGGTCGGGTCGTTACATTCTCTCCCACTTAAACATACGTTCGTCCCCGAACGTGCTAGGAACTGCTCTGGAAATGTCTGAAACCACTATTTAACACCTCGTGCACCTGCTCGTGCTACCACAACCCAATTGAGTACACTTGCTCAAACAATTCTGAAGGTATCCTTTTTTTTAGGAAAATGGGCCTTAGAACCAGGTCTTCATCATCTGAAATCCTCTGCCAGGTCTGTTTTCCAATATATGAACACCATATCAACTACCACACGATGTACCAAAACATGACTGCATACCTTTGCTGAATTAGCACCATGCACCGCATAATTCTTCAACTAACTACAATGACATTCCCTGAACCTTAATAGCCAAAATCTCACGATTCTGATGCTCCCAATGCATCTCATGGCATATATATAGGTCTTGCTATAAATCTTACAATACCACCACAATGGAGGAGATGTGTAGAAATTCACAACCAATTGCAGAGTTAACAAATCATCGAATATCTCCTCTTAACTAGAATCATCACCTCATTATGAACCGAATAATGGTATTTTTCCTTTAATATACTTCACAACATCTTATCGCACTGATCCCTGGTCCAATAATCTCGTCTCACCCAGTATGAACTGCTCAGACAACAAATCACCCCAAACATGACCAACAGTCTCACACGATACTACCACGCGCCAATAGGCCATAACTCGAACATGATACATAAAGAAATGACTCAGGGAAAGGATACTCAACTCACGCAACTTATTATGAACTCTCCTCAGAAAATAGAAAGCAAAACACAAGAAAATAGATATAGGGAACCGTACTCAACATCACATTATTGTGGCGCGCTACTCGATCCAAATAACATGCCCGTGACGGCGTGCCACCCGATCCAAATAACATAATTATGGCGGCGTTCCACCCGATCCGAATAATATAAAATTTACGTAAGAAGACACATACCGAGCTAAATTTCTCAATACCACAAAACACTAAATATCGGTCACAAGCATGCTAAGTGCATAATACCATCCTAGGGAGACTGATAGAGCCATACGCTACAAAACTCAAGCACAACCGAGGTGCGATATATATATATATATATATATATACTCTGGATCTCAAGAGTTATCATTCTCACATAACATCATCACTAAGCGGGACCTCAACACATAATAAATTGCCAAGTCGTTGCACAACTCACACGGCACAATCATAATATTACCTGAAATGAACGATGATGGAACAACATCTGATGTTCTAATATCCCTCCTAGAGAATTTCCATACAGGACGAACACCTCTAACTCACATGGAGCCCATAATCAAATTTAAATCCATCCACAAATATTGAGCCTACCTTGCTCGCACCGAAATAGGCTAATAGCTTTACCTGGGTCCATATTAACCCACTTCCTCTCATAATATGCAAGAACAACCATCATAGCCGGGAAAAACACCCCCATAATCCACAACCAAAAGAACCGAACTCCTTCTAGGCGTAAATTCTCAAATAAGCAATATTAAATTCTCAAATAAGCAATATTACACTTCTTTATACTCAGTCCAAATCTCCAATCCATTAAGTGACTACATGTCACACTCATACGATCATCCCGTGGTCACGCTCCCACGACCTTCCACATAAGGTAGCAAGTCTGCACATCCACCACTGGCCACACTAACGCTGTAAAACAAATCAAGAACCCATAACTAGGATGCAAAGCCTCTTTCACCAAACACCGATCTCAGGTTACACTGAAGACAACGCCAGCTTACTCTAAACATTCAAATTCATTTTCTTGCTCATCCGATCTCATGAAATCCTTGTCAACACTGAACCGCAACCTCGATCCTTACTTCCAGATTTCATACCGTTCACTGCACCTAATGTGCCAATATGCATTCGCGCATGAATCTCGTCATAACTCCTGAACCGCTAATAGGATAAACACTTCATCACATAAATACCTTTTACTTAACTCAATTCAAGAGAACCATCACAACACACGAGTGAATTCTCATGCTCACAAAACATGCAAATCCTCGAACTCCACCTCTGCAGGATATAACCGATTCACCCGTATACCTCAAACTAAAACTGATACGACACTCATCCGCGCAATCGACTTATCAACAACCACTTGACTCAAGCCATAGATCAAGATGAAAAATATCTCACAATGTTCATACACTAATACTTCCACAATACCGCAGTGAGAATCAATTAAACTTTCCATAAGCTCATATAACACGACCCCTCTCGTACCTCAATTCAATTCGCACTCACCGTAGGAATAATGATAACCCCAATCAACACATAGAAACTCAATTCGCACTCACCTCGAGTGACTCTATTCCATGAGACCATTACGTTTCCAAACCCATGAACCGTTTCTTGCCCTTCTTGCATGCATATTCACATGTTTGATCGGTATACCCATTCCGATAACCTTTCCCTGAACCCGAAGTCATTTTCTCCTTCTTATGAACCCCAATTCTACTCTACACGCTGAAGATAACGTAGAACACTCCAAGCATTTTCTATTTCCCATAGTTCTGCTGCAAAAGTTCTATTCTTAACCATATTGTGGGCTTCAAATCCTTAGACACCACCTTCTAACCTTTTAATCCATTGGAACCATTGTTGAGAGTCACCCACTCTGGTTTGGTCCCGAATATAATAAACTCTATGGCTTCGCTGGCACCCGAACACCCATATTGATAAAGCACCCGACTGAGTCCTTTCACTTGTAAATTACCTCTGTACTACGAATAAATCCTGAATCTTTCCAAAACCTAAACCTGATTCAATAAGGCCAACCCTTGCACACCTTTATCAAATCCCATGCTCAATTACTATTCTACTCATTTCCCCTTAGCTGCAATGACTTACCAATGCGCCGACAATCCGCAAGCCCGTGATAAAATAATCCTACAACCCAATCGCAGGCGGTGGGACTCTCCCACTTAGCCCGAAGCTTCTCCTTGCACCACTCTAAAACCACACCGAAATTCTTTCTTCATTGTTGACGTGATCTTGCTCAACCAACCCGTCAACTTCTTCTAAATTCTCCTGTCAGCATTCCATGAATACTCTAATTCTCTAGCATCATTCACATATTCGCTCCTACCGAGCAGCCACTGGAATTCCTCGTAGAAACTTGCCAACCACACGATCGCTAACCTGCTCACATGAGATAGCTCTCCCACGGCAATTACCAATTGATACCTTCCAACAACATTGTACTGAACAATATCTACAACATCCATAATCCATCCTACGCCCGTCCTCATTTACCAACTTTACCAGTTCGCCCGCTCCTCATGGACATCCACTAAAAGCGCGACAACACCTTCCAACTCACCGCTATATTGCATCCTTCTTCATCGCTATATTACATCCTTCTTCATCCCGAACAACTCATCTCTGTCGTATCCAACCTTCCGCCGAAATAGCCAATATTTTAATTTAAGTCCGTGGACCCAGTCATCGTCCAATAAAATTCCCAAATCACCCCAAACTTCCCCTCAAGAGGTGTATCTATCTTATCACAGAACGCATATGTTGCGCTGCCACTCTCCCACTTTGGTTAAACTCACTCCTGCAAGCAACTACCTGACTTCCTTTCCTTACACCTAGCCTTTTAGAAATTTAACCATCACTGACACTTCCCACATGTCCTTTCTTATCCATTGTTGCCCAGCTGTTGCCTTAGGCCAATAACTATCTTTGTAGCACTTAAACCAGCAGGTCACCGCAACTTCAAACCTTTCCGAAGATCATCTTTCTCGAGCCGCCTTTCTTAGAAATACTTATTCAATATTGAACCACCGCACACCACGACCTCTGACAACCGCTTCTTCAATATTACTTCACAACACTCTGACCCAATGCAACTAAATAAACTATAACACAGGCGAGCTTAACATATTCAATTCGATCAAAAATAGCGATACCACATCACAGATGAAAATTGCACCTCGCTTGAAAACACCAAGTCTTATTATTCTTTCAACCCAAATTTGAACATTCATAGTTCGATTTCCTTTCCTCTACCGGAACTAAAATACTGAAATCTCGAAATCATGCTCTGAGAAGACCTCCTTTCAAGTCAGTCATTGTCCCAACATATGGGAAAACTTCCTATCACCACGTCAATACTGTGCGGTGACCAATCATAAGCACCATAACAACCTGAGCATAGCCTCAAAGCCCTCAGAAACACAACTACTGAGTTGAAACAACATATTATCCTTCCGCAGAGCGACGACAATAGCCCCAACTAGTTACACATGGAAAAACATCACGCACCATATTTGTAGTACCATTCCCATTCCCTAAATTCCCGATTCATAGCAAGCGCTTCGACGCGTAAGATTGAGTAAGAAGAAAACGCAGGCATAAGCCTTAAAGGGAATCAAACTGCACGATGAGGAATCAAGAAGTGAAGTACTCCTAACAGCCTTGTAGCCCCTCGAATATAAGTACATACGTCTCCGTACCGATCCGAAAGACTCTACTAGAATCGCTCATGACTCGTGAGACCTAAGGGAACCTAGTGCTCTGATACCACGTTGTCACGACCCAAAATCCATTAAGGTCGTGATGGAGCCAAACCCCACTGTCAGGCAAGCCAACACATAATAATTTAAATTAAATTCCTATTTTAGCGTTTGAAATCTCTATTACCTTCATTTCATTACAAAATAAGTGAATAAAAATCCATTAAGTAAGTAATGATGATTTAACAATCCATTTAAATAAAATACATCCCAAACTCATCCCAGAACCCGGTGTCACAAGTGCATGAGCAAATTTCTAAGAATTTTACATATACTAAAATACTTTCCCGGAGTACAAACTGGACAAGGAATTTAAAATAAAGTACAATACATCGGAGGGAGACTCTGTCGGCTGCGGGTCGTCTCCGGATGGTGCATCTCGTCTAAGTCTCCAAGTCAGCCGCATCACTGTGTCAAGCAGAGCCACTATCTATGAATGTATCTGTGCAATAAAGATGCACAACAAGTGTAGCATGAGTACCAAAACAACATGTACTCAGTAAGTATCCCGCCTAACCTCGAAGAGGTAGTAACGAGAGGTCGAACTTGACACTTGCTAGAGGTCAATTTAATGAAATCAAGGGTGACATTAAGCATGGATATCATAGGCAATTTAACAAGTAACGACAGGAAATAGCAACTTCGTTTACATTTAATATTCTTAAATCCTTGTCACTTCAGTTGACAATTAAAAATTTCCAGACCAGTAATCAGGTAAAAATCACAGCAAGTACGCAGTAAATATAATGCGCAAGCAATGCCGAGGGTCGAACGGAGTAAACCAACAATAATAAACTGTGCCGCCGAAGGGTCGAACGGATCGAACCATAGATGTATCTATTTCCCCGCTCGCGAATCGATCATGCGACGCGGTCATATATAATAATAAAGTTACCCTGCTCGCAAATCATACATGCGACTCAGGTACTCATAGATACACATATTCACGCATTAAATTCACATTTTATCAGGAAAACAGTTACTCAAGGAAGTGATGGTATTTAAATCTTTTCTGGAAATTCATTTTCCAAGTTTGACAAGGTTGTAAATATAATAAATTTATCAATAAGGTTTCAAGTACGGCAAATAAAACATGCTTTATCATGAAAACCATTATCCCAGGAAAAATCAATTCTCTTTCTAGTTAATTAAGGAAAATAAACTTCAACATTCTTAAGGCATGCTAGTGGGTCCTAGACTACCCAGACACAAGAATGATAGTAGCTACGCACGGACTCTTGTCACCTCGTGCGTATGTAGCCCCCACAAATAGTAGCACATATTCGATTAGTTCACCTATGGAGACGTTTCCTCCTCAAAAGGTTAGAAAGGAGACTTACCTCACTCCGAAGATTCATAACCGTCCTCCAAGCCCCTCTAACGACTCAATTTGATGCCCAACGCCCCAAAAACTATCCAATAACGGGAAAATCAATGAAAATAAACTCTAATACTTAAAACAATTCAAATTACATAAATTCCCAACTCCGCTCGAAAAGTTGACCAAATTGCCCTCGGGCCCACGTGCCCGGATTTCGAAATTTCGCGAAGATAATGATTACCCATGGCCTTACTAACTCAAATATACAATTTACTCTAATTTCATGCTCAAATTCGTGGTTAAAATTCAAGAATGCAATTTCTAGGTTTTTCTTCAAAATTTCCAACTTTTCCATAATTTTTCATGTTCCAATCCATGTATAAATCTTGTATTTAACTTGGAATGAGTAGAAACAACTTACCTCTGGAAGATGCTGAAAATACCACCCCAAAATCGCCCTTCATCGAAGAAATGATGTGCAAATGAGCCAACCCCTCGGTTTTAAAATACACACTGCCCAGGCCCGATTTCCGAGCCTGCAGCCTCCAACCTCGCATCGTGCGCCCCCAGGTGTGCCCATGCGCCCGCACCTGCGGTTTCCTCCTCCCCAATCGGGCTTCGCACCTGCGCTCCCTCTTCCGCATCTGCGCTTCCGCAAGTGCGGAATTAAACTCTCACCTGCGCCCCCAGCCAAGCCATCCTAACCTTGCACCTGCGATGCCAAAGCTGCACATGCGCCCCTTGTTGCGCAGGTGCGGTCACACCAGACACCAGCAGCCTTAGCCCTTCCTCAACTCCAAATTCGATTTGTTAACCACTCGAAATCCATCCGAGACCCTCGGGACCCCGTCCAATCACACCATCCTATTCCAAAACATAACGCGGACCTGCTCGAGGCCTCAAATTGCATCAAATAACATCAAAACAATGGATCGCAACTCAATTCAATCCTTATGAACTTTGAAATTTTCAACTTCTACATTTGATGCCGAAACCTATCAAATCACGTCCGATTGACCCCAAATTTTGTACACAAGTCACACTCAACATTTCGGACCTGCTCCAACTTTCGAAATCAAATTCCGACCCCGATATCAAAATTTCCACTTCCGGTCGGATTTCTCCAAAAACCTTTAATTTTCTATCTTTAGCCAAATGACTTCAAAATAACCTACGGACCTCCGAATTCACTTCTGATCGCACTCCCAACTCCAGAATCACCATACGGAGCTATTCCCAGACTCGGAATCCCAAATGGACATCAATATCACTGAAATGCACATCAACCCAGACTTATGAAATTTCTTCTAAAATGCTGACTTCTACAATATGCGCTAAAACGCTCATGGATCATCCAAAACCCGATCCGAACATACGCCAAAGTCCGAAATCATCATATGAACCTTCTGGAACCTTCAAATTCCTGATTCTGAGGTCGTTTACTAAAAAAATCCATTCTTAGTCGATTCTTCCAACTTAAGGCTTCTGAAATGAGAATTTTTTTTCCAAATTGACTCTAAACTTCCCGAAATTCAATTCCGACCACACCTACAAGTCATATCACCTGAATGAAGCTGCTCATGGCCTCAAACTGCTGAACGACGCGCTAGGGCTCAAAATGACCGGTCGGGTCATTACAATTGTGGACCTCGAGGGGTGCCTAACACCTTCGCCTCAAGGTAATTTGAGCCCTTACTCGATCTCTGATGATGTAAACTGGTTATTTGAGTTAATTACTCTAAGTTCCCTAATGCACCTTAATCCGTTAGGTGGCGACTATTCCAATTCTTTACTCATCCCAAAAAGAGGAGTTGTCCCAAAAAATGTCGAAACCCGATTTCGCGAGAAAAAGGGGGCGCGACAAGGCACTCCCAGATTCCGTGGTTTTAGAAAAGTCTCTTGTAATCATTCTTGGCTTAGTTAATTATTTAATTACTCATTTTAGAGCCTAAGTACATTTGTCTTTTACCGCTTTTACTTACTTGATTATTTGTAATTAAGAAATTATCTTGAAATGAATCACGCGTATGTGTATTTGTTTTGTTTTGTGCATTAAGAACCATGTCACGCGTACGTGTACACAATTAATAACACTTTATTATTAATAAGATTGCTTGGCCAAATTCACACGAACGCGTATCTTGATTTATTTTGAAAATCGTAATTAGTTCACACGAACATGTACACAATCACGATGGTAGATTAAGTCGTGCCTAGAGAATTTTCTATGAATATTCATTTTTAAATCGTACTCGTGTCATGTGAACGTATACACAATTAATAACATTTTATTATTATTAGGATTGTTTCACCAAACGTTGCGCGAACGGATACGTTGGTCTTAATTTTGGAACCCATACATTTTTATATTAGAACAGATTTGGAAGAAAAGTGGAATTTCAGCACATACTTATATATTGGCGAAAAATAGACTCTCCATGTGGGTCTATTAAATGGTTAAACGTGCCAGCAAATCTTGGAGAAAAGTGAAGAATGACATGTAAAGATGATATGTGAAACACCCCCGGGACCGAACATACCGAGCCTGTTAGCCTCAGAACTGATGATCATAAGATAGCCTGGATCAGGTGCGGGAGAATATCTCATAATTACAAATGAGGAAGGAATCAATTAATCCAGGATTATATGGGATTTATCATCATTACTCCATCAGTTACAAATCAATCATGTAACGTACAATAAATGCAATAAATGATTGTAACGGTCAGAACAAGGCAATCAATTGCAAGATTGACTCAACAGGCACGAGATTGACTCAGCAGGCACGAGATTGACTCAATAGGTATGGGAGTAACTCATCAGCCATGGGATTGACTCATCAGTTACGAAATTAACTCATCAGTTACGAAATTCCAGCATTTACACAGCTATTACAAGTCTTCCAAAAGTAATGGATGGGTTGAGTAAATGCTCATAATGGACCCATTATTCAAGGAGAATGGTTACTTAGATTTATCCCTATAAATAGACATAGTTTTATCACAATCAGGGGATCCAACTTTCTTCTCGACAATTCTATACATTGTAATTCGTATCATCTTGCTCCCAAGTTAGCCATTGTTTGTCCCTTCAAGTTCTGTTCGGCTCAACATCCCGTCAAGGATTATTCAATAAGAATTATTTCTTCTCTGCTTTATTTTTATTATATTATTTGTCGTTGAATTTATTTTCCACTTCTCTATCACGTTGTATTAAAAAAATTATATCTTTCGGATTGAATCGGTTGCTTGTGGCCCGTCACATAAAATTATTGCTTTGACCTTGAAAACTATTTTTTGGGTTAAACAGTTTGGTTCTATTACCGGAACTTAAGCAAATTTTCTATTCAACCAAAGATACTAACAAATTTTGTTGATATTTGCTTGCTTTCAGTATAAACCTTCATCATGACCGAAATTTGCCAATCAACAGAGTTAGGGACAACCAAGCTTGAGATGGATTTACCATGATAAAGGAAAATGCAATAATAGCCATGATACTGATATATAAGCAACAAGCAGAGAAAATAGAGAATGTACATCGGCATATTGGTACCACCACTATTATTACCGAAAGTTATTAAAGAATCTACACGAAACAGTACCAAGACATGAAGTTCAGGTACATCAGGTAATATTAATTTGCACAATTTAGTTCTAACTTGACAGAAACAGATCAAGGAACAAGACTAGCGAATAGAACACCTCCGGAATTCCCGACTATCCCACGAGAATGATATGCAACATCGAGCCTTAAATGGAAAAAGGCACGGATGTTCAAATGAAAGTCAAAAATAGGTCCAAGCAAAGAGTTAGGGGATTTTCTTCACGGGCTGAAAAAGATTCGAACCTTCTCGAACAGGTAAGGAATCACCTTGCAAAATTGAAAATTTCCACAGGAGAATAATGAAGGTTAGGAAAAGCATGGGTAAAACACCCACGAGATTATTTACAACGATACCGCACTTGACAACTGGAAAAGAAAAGATAGGTGTGGGATGGATAATTGAAGACTACGAGGAAGAAGGTTCATTAATAGCCATGGACAATTACACAAATAATTTCGGATACAATCATTGAACCGAAAGAATCAAAAGCCACAAGGTCAAATGCTGAAGAACTAGGAACTATCATTGGCTTCCCAAATAGGAAGGTTTATGCTGGTCAAGAATCGACACCGAGTTTAAAGGCAAGTTGATTAAACTTTTACGTGTTAATGCAAATTGCTTTTCTTTCCACCATTGTAACCATAACAGGTGTACCACCGGAGATAATGGTTTATATGCTCAATATTGACCCGCGGTATAATCCGATCAAGTAAAAGAAGAAACCAGAGCCAAATAATAAAAGATAAAGTTATGGAACCTCGAAGGTAGGTTTAGTCCGAAAAGTCGAATCATTCGGATTCATTGCTAACATCAACCCATCATCACTTTCAAAATTCCGAGGAGAAAGATGATTGCTAGTATATCACATTGTCTCGAATGTCTCGGTAAATGCAATATTAATTTAAGCAGAGAAAGGTACACAATCTCTTATCTATTATAGAATTCTCTTAGACATGGAAATTGCATATCTATAAGTTGGCATTAATTCCTATTGCCTTAAATCTAAGGCTTTATTGTCAATATCATTCAAGTCTCGTAGCCACTATATTTTCATTATACAATATTTTGCATAAACGAGAACTGTCAGGAAGGCT